>JACAXG010000006.1:9538284-9827051 GCA_018881555.1 Amblyornis subalaris
CCAAACAGACCTGTGTGATGCAGCATTTGGACCACACGTACTTATTGCACCCATGTAAAGTGAGGATCACATCTCAGCCTCCTGCCTTAAGTCTGGTCTTTGCCTTCAAAAGCGACTTGTTGCATCATTCTTAATCGCCACCATGGTAAGTAGTGTCTGGGATCTTGACGGGCCTCTGATTCATGGCCTAATTTATCTGCTTCTAGCAGGGAATACTTCCAATGGAGAGGAAGAGTTGAGTCAGGCACTAGTGTCTCTTCCCCCAAGTTCAAAGAAGAAAGCTCTAGTATCTACCCAGAACAAGTGTTTAGAGACCGATAAGGAAAGAGGATCTTTTTCTTAAACACACAGTGTAAGGGGAGCAAAATCAAAAATCAAACAATCTGTTTTGAATAACAACCTAATGTCTGTTATTCTAAACAGAAAAGGTGAAAGGAAAAGTTTTATCAAACCACACACAGCTCCTACATAAGTGAAAATTTCTTACTCTGAGAAACGAAAAACTACAGCTGGTCTAATATTACAGAGATTAATTGAATAATGCATTCAGTCACAGCATCAAAATATGTCAATCTAGTCAATGGACAGTATTCAATCAGCTCCAGTAAACACCAGTTAAAATACTCTGGGAAATGAAGAACTCTTTGCCAGAATGCTATTTAGCAGAAAATTATTCACAGACAATTTGACTGGCCCCATACAGATGAATTCTTTCATGCTCAACCTGGAATTAGAGGTAAAAAAATACTGGAGACTATAAAATTCTCTACTCCTTGGTAATCTAAATCAGAAATTATATTCTAAATCACAAAAATAATAATGACATGCTATCAGAAGTCAAAAAATTTTGGAAGATATTTATAATCACCATAATAATAATATATACATATCTGTGATTGAAAATTGCATATTGTTTTGCATATTTTCACATTCTCCTTCATCCTGACCATTTGCATGCAAAAAAGGAATCTTTAAGTGCATTTTAATTGCTGCACTACCTTCAAAAATAGAGAATTTTAAAGATATATTTATTATTGTGTAGGAAAGGTAATGCTAATAGGAACCAATTAATTACTCTGTTTGACTAGTGATAAGACTTATTTGTAACAAAATCCTCTTATAAAGAAGCAATACTGAACAGTATGGAGATTGACAAGCAAAACAACAGAAAATGTCGTCAAGAAAAGGTGCATTCATAAGTGAAAGCCTTTCAGTACATTACTTTTCAATATATCTCTACTACTAATGTCAGAATAACAGGTCAAGGCATATCCAGCATATGCCATGTTTATTAGGCAGAAAGAAAATGTAGATTGAAGAAAAAAAATAAGTCAGAAGTACCTGAACTTCTTGGACTCCGGAGGATTTTCTTATGAATGCAGTTTTTTTAAAGCTGCTGAACCAATGTTTTAATTTAGCAAAGATAAATATAATTTCCTGTGTGTGACCTTGAATTTTAAGTCTCAGCCCAGAGGGAATATTTACAGCCTGTAAACAGACTCTGATAATGGAAATTCTGACAAATCTCATAATGCTAGTTACATTTATCTTCCATTTTTTTTTCCATCTCTCCCCCCCTCTCTAAAACGTAAATGTCCACAGCTGACTAAAATCCTTGTCTTAGGTGTCTATCAGAACATCTCAGACTTTTGCAGCATAAAAACTGTAGGATCTCTTCTCGTTTACTTTTACTTGGCTTTCCCTTAGTGTGTACATCAGTTTGCATTCAGGCCTGTATTCCATTTTGGAGCCTTTCACAAAATGACTCATATTGGCAAAATTTAAGCTCAAGACTGACTAACTTTGTTTTCACAAAGACTGTAGAATTCCAAAAGTGCTCTTTTTGCTTGTTCTGACTGGCTTTCTTGTCTCCTCCTGCCACTGTAAAGCAGGAGGTTTCTCTTCCACCACCTTTCAGAGCCCATACATCCCCTGCCTACTGCAATAGCGACGATACAGACAAGAAGCTGGAGACAAAATGTAGTGTATGTGGGTCCTTATGAACCCTGGTTGCGAGTGACCACCAGTGAGGCTGCTCTCAGGTTACACAAGGCCCCTTCATTGTTTTGTGGGAAGAGCGAGAGGGTGAAGGAGCAGCACAACTACTGCTGGCAAACTTCAGTARTCACATTTCCGTGCTGCAGCAGGGTTTTGCTCAGCTCGATGGCAGCCATGGAAACATCCTCACCAGCAATTATTTCCAAGAGTGGGCTTTCATATGGCCTAAAACTTTCATGTGCTGTTTGGGTGCTCTTTCTCTCTGCATCATGAGCACTCTGTCCCTAGCCCGACAGCTCTTAGTCAATGTCCTTTGCTCCGGCCATGTGCATCAGCATGTGGGCACTACGTGGAGCACACCAGGTACAAAGCCTGATCAGGTCATGCAGACCAGACATACTCTGACCAACCACCACATCAGCTGTTCCACAGGCCCTGCTCCAGTGGTAAAACTTGTTTCTGTTCTCACTGAGCGGTGGTTACACAAGACCTTTTCTGCTCCTCATGCTGCACCACCAGTGACTATGCAGGGAGTACACAAGAAGCTGGGAGGAGCCACAGCCAGGACAGCTGACCCCAGCTGACCAAAGAAGGTCAGCTCAATATTGAATTGCAAGATTTGTTTCTGCAGTATCTAGTGGGGACTGAGCAAGCATGGGGCTTAGTTGCCAAGTTGGGGTTTGGATATTGGGCTTCATAAMGCCAGATCTACAAACTCTTCCTTGCTGAACATCTTAATTCTTGTGCTAAGAACATCATCAGCCTGTGCTTGTTCTTACTTATTGTACAGTTCTGTTTCAGCATGGCTGTTATTCATCTTCAGAGAAAAGGATACCCATATTTTGAGTTCTTCTCAACCCACCCTTCTGATGAGCGGAAAAATACTTTGCTAAGCCAGCACACTACGTATTGTAGCGTTTTTTGGGTTTTAGGATTCACAGCTATTAATGTATTTACCATTTCAGTATTTGAGGAATGAAAGAAGAAAGTAAAATCTTCTCTAGAATCCACCTCCTGCAAATACATTCATTAAATGGGAAGTCTGTGAGAGGCCTTGGTGTCAGCTGTCTTGTTGACCTGAACCTCTACAGCTACAGGTTGTAACAAGTGTCTTTGTGAAAGTCCTCTCCTGTGTGGTTTCACAAACTACTTATACCTCCAAATACTCTGGAAAAGAAGTTCAGCTGTTAGAGACCAACTTGGGGAAACAAGTCAGGAATGAGCTGACTGAAATTCCTGCCTCATTGCATCAGACGGAGCTAATGAGAGGGCAAACCTTCCAGTAAGTGAAACACCCTGTCATATGTCTTTCAAAATCTGCAGGAAGGATTTGTCCCTTGCTCAAGAAGAAAATACTAAATGCTCTCAAAACAAGCCAAAACCTCCACCACCACAATAATTTTACCTTTTGATCTGTATCTCTTCACCAGTATGTTATCATATGATAACATGCTAGAGGACTACACTACAAGTTGCATCCCCTTTTTYATTTTGCTTCCTAAAGCTACCATTCTGCTAGGAACATTCTGGTTTAAACTGCTTTTCGAGTTCCAGAATTGCACTGAAAAAGCAAAATTCACTGCAGCTATTTGTGCAGAAATATTCAGTAACTGTGATGGAAAAAGAAAATGACCCCAAAACAGAAACCAGCTGTATCCAAGCATGTATAGCAGCATGTATAATTTTCCATTGCCTAGGGCAAGAAATCTATGCATAGAAAAATTCCTAAGGTGTCAGAGTAACCAGAAATGCATTAACAAGTAGATAATTAGGGACTGATTATGAAGACTTACCAGAMGGATATAAAATTAAAGTTTGGGCTTTTTTTTTGGTTTTGAGTTTTTATATATCGCCCAAGTAACCTGTATTTAGCTGCAGTCTGCAATTTTATTGTCCCTGTTACCCAGTATAGCCAAGAAGTTATTTGAGAGCAGTTACTGGAATTTCACTCACACATTCTTCCTAATTTGATTCAAAATGCTTCATCTGGTACCCAGTTAATGCCTTTTGCTCACTAGGCTATCAAAAGGTTAAAAATGTATCAGTAAATAAGCAGAAGTATTTTGCATTTAGAAGCAGGGGTAGAAGGAATTGCCTTTTCAGTAATGTTTACATTACAAGCAACTACTTTTCTTTTGAACAGTGCTCTTTTTGAGGAAAAAAAAAAAGGGTACCCTATATGCTGTCTAACATGTCCATAAAAATGACACTACTGAGATTCTGTATTAATAAGTCTAAGGGGTCTGGGTATATAAATGCCAAAAATTCACTGTCCAGGCTCCCTAGCTATTTTGATCTCATTTTCACACAGTGAAAACTGCTTTCACGGCTGTATACAGCAAACAATGCCCATACCGAAATACTGGCACTACCTGTGACATCTGAGAAGTTTAGACTAAATTGATTAGATTAGCAAGTGAGAAGGAAAAGCCAAAGTTGCTATCAACGTGTAGACTGAAAATGTCTAAGTTTCATCAGAAGATGACAGGTTCATCATTAATCAAATGTAACRCATGCAGGGATAAAGATTTCTACTAACAAAGCAAGTGCTTGTGTAAAGTAAAATAGAAGCAGTRCAAGTTTTTCAATATGTCCTTTTGCTATGTCATAAACCAATACTGGTAGGGCAGCTCCTGAAAACTATACACTCAGTTCATTGCTGCCACACTGAGATTGCAAGGGAGAGTGACAATAGATGCTTCAAAAAAAAGAGTCTGACCAGTAAAAAATGAGTTCATTTAACGTAATTTTCTAAACAGCTGTCAATTGGTAACAGCTTTTGGTCATTACTACTAGAGTCAAATCATTGCTCTGGATTCGAAATCTCTGGGTTTGAATTATCAATTCAACAGCCTCTTCAACCCCTCCAATTGTCCATTAACATGTCAGCTGTAAGTGCTCTTGCTTTATGAGGGAGCTGTGGTAAATATATGCATCGTGCAAAAAATATTTACCACAAAAAGAAATCTATGTATAAACTCACAGCAGTGATCTGAATATCATCTTGGTGATGCCATCAGATTTCATGGCTCAGGAATGCAGAGATCCTTGATAGCTCTCCTTAGTCCTCACTCTGCATCCCCAAAACAAAGAAGACTTGATATGTGAACAAAGAGAAGGAGACAGAGAGAGGAATTTCTGTGTGCTCTTGCTAAATAAGTTGTCTGACAGGGAACAAGGAGAGTTGTAATGTGCATATGTACTATTGTGGGAAAACCTATTTGGGTCTATTACAATAAAGAAACAGATGAAGAACAGTCCATCTGTGCACAAATATGACCCCTGCAATGCTGCCAACATCGGAGTGATCTGCCAAATGATACCATCTGCACAAATGGAAATTCTTCTATGGGCAGATTGAGCTCACGTGCAGATCTAGTAAAACTCTTAAAGGAGTACTGTATCYAAAGGGACTGTCCACTTTGGAGGTGGAGGAAGCTTGCTATCTGCTAATCATTGTCTGCTGCATGGCACAWTGAGGGTCTGAAGGATGCTGTCCTGGGGGAGGGAAAAAGCAGGGTAATGAACTTCTTCATCTCTTGGAATCCCAAGACAAGGACATCTGGTTCTGTCTTCCAGTCAGCAAGAATTGGCTTCTTCCCTTGCACTGCTCTAGGGGAATTCCTCCTTGTCACCTCAGTGAGGGCAACTGGAAGACCCTTGTTCAGGGCTGCACTGTCACTGCATTGCAAAGACCTTATCGGACCATGATTTGGGATTCCTGATTCTGAGTGGAGCACTTCATCTCACAGTGCTCCTGACCTGCACAGAACGAACCTAACTGCCTAGCACAGCACCTCAAGTGATTTCTGCCTGTGACTCCATTTCTGTGTGACCTGTCATCCCAAACAGTAGCACAGGTGGTTGAATCCACATGGGCTTTAAACACTTCTTTGAGAACAACCGCCCTAGAAGGAGGACATCTGTACCCCGGAGCACAATGAGGTTGCCTAATGTCACCAGCACTTTCACAGCTCACCTTATCTGAGGGAGATTGCCAAAAAAGCCACCAGAATCACCTGGCAGGAACAGAAGCTGTCTGCTCTGGAAGCAGATTGGGCCCCATGGCTTGACAGAATGTATGTTTGAAGTCATGTAAGTATTCATGCATAGGTGCAATGGTACTTGAAAGGAGCTATATAGGAAATGAGGACARTGAGTCCTCACAAATCACAGAGAGGTGCCTTGGGCAAGGATCTGCCTGCAGATGCCACGAAGTTGAAAAAAAGCCTGATGTAAAACAAAGAGTTAAAAGCAGCTGTGGAAGTTTTACTTGTTGCTGAGTCCCCTTGGCAATTTCTCTGGATTTACAATCACATTTTTAAATCCTCATCCCTTGTTGCTTTTTAAAAGACCAGGATGTTAAAGGTGCTATCTTTATGTATCTTTCTGCTGGACGTCCTTCTAACCTAGGGAAATATCTTCATTTTTCTTATCCAGAAGCAAAAAAACTTGTACCCAATATTTGCTGGTCCTAATCTGAGATCAGGCCTTGTATCCACAAGTATTGATTGAATAAAGCCCAATTCCAAAACTGGACCTTCTGCAGTCTGCAGAAAGCTGGCCTTTCTGCATCATCTGCAGTGATGAGAACTGAAATAATGAGCTTGAGGGGTCAAAGTTCTGGAACAGAAATTGTAATGCTGAGACAGGTACTTGAGGATCTCCCCTGKGCATCCCAGAGGTGGGTATCCAGTGCAGCAGGACTGATGTGGGCAGGCAGATGTCTTCAACACCGTGCTTTGCCAGGTGCCATGTTCCCTGTGCAGTGCCAACAAAAGCCAACCTGCTCTCCCCAATCCAAAGTCAGAGCTTCAGCTTTTCCTTCCCAGAGGAAAAACAGTATGCCTTTTTTTCTCCCTTGGAGAGCACAACTACTGTAGGACATGGCCTCACCCTTTTACATAAATAAACCACCTTTCAAAAATGCAGAAGAGCCACTTTCACTCTCAGCCTAAAGGGATTCTSAGATACACCTCACCCAAGAGAATGTTAAATCTACCAGCTATTCTGGAAAGAAGGCACTCTCCTATCTTGTGGCAAAAAAGGAGACAGTGAAAGTGCCTTGACAAGTAGATACCACATAGAGARGTTAACCATCAATGATTTTTCACACAAAACTGAAGCAGCCTGTGAGCACAGAGCTTCTCCTTCTCATGCAATCACCCTGATTACAAGTTTACAACCTAAATCAGTTGCAATCAAAAAAAAAAAAAAAAAGAGAGAAAAAAAACCCCAGGAAGTTATTCTGTTTAATGAGAGATACCACCCTCCAAAATGTCCATGCTGAATTTAGCCTGTTTTTTTCTTTTTCAGGGAAAGCATGGAACTATTCAAACCTGTTAAAAAAAAAAAAAAAAAAGGAAAAAAAAAAAAGAAAAAAAGAAGCTATATACTTGTGAGAGACGACTGATTGATACATGCTGTCAATGGACCAGTTTCCAAGTTGATGGTGACAGCTCTTCCAATACCGCTTTAGAACCGGGTTTTGAGGGTGCAGGGAAATATGTATAAATATAGGTATAACAGAATGCCTTCTGTTCAAAATTATTTTTCTTCTTCCAAGAAATGTTTTAAATGTTGACAACCAAGCTGTATCAGAAAACTAATCAGCACATCGACACCTCAGAGTCAAAACGAAATGCAGACTCCACTTAACTTGAATGGCAGTTGCATAGTGACACTTGTCTTCTGTGAAAATTATTATGGAACAGAACCAAGACCTGCAACATTTGGGTTCTTTGTTTTGCCAGTCATCCTGTGAGATACCAACCAAGATATGAGGCTTATTTTTTTGTGGTTCTTTTTTTTTTTTTTTAGTTATGCATTAGCTTACTCCTCAGTTATGTGAGGAGYTTAGTTCAGATAGTGATAAAAATTTGTTGGATGAATAGCATCAGCCTGCTGTCTACATTTTGCAATCATACTAATYACTCAGGGACACATCTGAGGCTAGGTACTAAAGAAATGGCAATATACATACAGGGAAGGTCCAGTATTTTCTTCTTCAAGAGCAAGAAGTCCTCTGAATGAAAATATCTTCTTCAGGAAATCTCTGTTCACATCTTTTCAACATGTTTTTTTTTGCTTCCAGTTTGCAGCATCATTTTATTCACAGACTCACAGAATCACAGAATTAACGAGGTTGGAAAAGACCTTTGAGGTCATCAAGTCCAACCTATGGCCTGACACCACCTTATCAACTAAACCATGGCACTGAGTGCCGCATCCAGTCTTTTTTTAAACACCTCCAGGGATGGTGACTCCGCCACCTCCCTGGGCAGCCTATTCCAGTGCCCAATTACTCTTTCCATGAAGAATTATAATTATCATTAATTATTAAATATTATTATAACAGAATTCAGACAACTGTGGTCAGGCTTGGATAAATTTCCTTAATTTTTCTCTTGAAGAACTTAACTTTTTAAAATCAAAACCTATATACAATAATGTAATCATACATTACTGTAAGAATACTAGACTTAYGGAAACCACCTAGTAAATTATGATTTCAAGTTTTTTTCTTATTTCTGTATAGGATATCTTATTCCATCCATCTTCACTCTGCATTAAGCACTTAGAAAAACACAACAGGGACACGTTCTTACAAAAAGCCTGATACACTAGAACACAGCAAAGTATATCAGAGAGAAAATTAAAAAAATGAGACTAACATTAAAGAAGGTTAATTTTTTATCTAAATTTAGAATTCCTGCTGATAATAAAGCTCTTGATGCAATTCTTTATCAAGAAAAACAAAACAAATAGACAAAAGTAGGAGGAATTATTTGCTTTATGCAAGATGATAATTTAACTAGGTATTTTCTATTTTTTTCCAGCTGAGAAGTCTTTCAATTAAGGCTGCATAGGTTGTGTTATCAGCAAGATATTGCCTTTCTCTAAGTATTTTGCACACTGGGGAATATTCCAAGGACAACTCTTGTTCCTCTCTTGTCATGATATCTTATAAACTGTCAGGTGGCTATTTATTTCACCCAGCTGAAGGTCTGTCTTGAAGGATATTTGATTAGGTCCTTCAAGATAGAGATCTAACATTATCAGGAGGATGGTAATTTCTATTGCCAAGTTAAATGTTCAGAGGTACGTGCATTTAACACGGTTCCTTCTCCTATTTCAGACTCATTGTAGATAAAGTTTCTCCCCCAGTAAGACACAGATCTTACTGCAAGTTCAAAACTGCACCTGACATCTCATCTGACAGCATTATCTCTTTATGCCATCCTACAAGATGAATTTGCTCAGTTTCATAAACCATAAACTCAGTTCTAAAATTTTGCTATTTAACTGAGTGTAAAACCACTACAGGTAAAAACATTTAAAATGGTGTGGCCTCAAAACGTGAAGAAGAAATGGCCATGAGCTAACTTCACWCCTCAAACAGCTATTCCCTTTAGACTTTGAGGAACCACGTCATGTACAGTTTCGATAAGTTAATATTTTTTTCTTTTGTATAAAAGGAAAAGCTTGTGCAGGTATTATAAAAAGTACTCTACCAGGGTACCAAGCATACAAAATTTAAAAGATTAATCGACCTACAGGAAAGAGATGGATGACCATTGATTACCATGCACACACGTCCAAGATGATAGATGAGTTCTCTTGGACCATTGATCTTTGCGAATGAGCCTGCCTTTGGTCAACTTATCACTCATCTTTGGGACTTCTTCCATTAGCAGCTAACCTCAGAAAAAAGAAAAACAAATAAAAACCAGCACATCCCAAGGTGTTCTAAGGCACTACTTTGAGCACAGTCTCATCAGTACAGCCATAGCTCATCATAATCTTGGAGCTATTCTGCAAAAAAGAGAAGACATGGTTTCATTTTTTCACCATTCTGTAAAAAGATCCATGAGACTTTTTGTGTTTTTCTGCCAGGATCTATATTCAATTTCCTTCTGCTATAAGGTCATTTTTCCTATTAAAGTTTACATTACATTCTGAGAAGAGGTTAAAAATATGAGAAACCATTCTACAAAGATAGAAATGTTTATTAGAGCTTTCCCCTGACTCTCATTCTGATCTTGTACTTTTATACTTGCACCGTGTTAGATCAGTTTAAAATGAATGTTTCTGCTGTTCACCAATAGAAACAAGAGCCAGTGTCCTATTGGAAATAGATGTGAATGTTCTGCTGACCTTTGTTGTGCTGTAGAAGATCTAAGCCAAGCAACCAAGTGCTTCCTTTATAACACCTGTTGGAATACTCCAAACAATCTAAATCCTACCACCGCAGAAGACAAAGGAGATGAAATTGCTAAGTTTTTGAATAACTCTCCTATTCCCTATTCTTTTTCTGAGACCCACTCTGAAGATCAGCTGTAATCACTACATGCAGCACGAAATTCAAAATCAGCTCTGTGTATGTATGCACAACATGGTTTAAAATTAAACAGATATATGAGGAAATTAAATGTGCCTATTTTGCCACCAGCTGTGCACAGACTTCTTGGAACATGGCTATTGATCATGTTTAGGCTTGTCATTACTCACAGCAAGATCCTCAGCTTCAATTTTCAGAGTTCACTGACGTTGTACACAAACTCGCAAGTAACAGATGATTTTCCAGCTTGATGTGAACTTCCAAGAGGGACTGTGTCTATACGCTGTTGTTAATGCCAAGGAAACTTAGCCTGGGCACACACTGGCCTCATGCCCAGTGAAGATTACAGAAACTGCTGGCTGGGTGTCTGAGGATATATATCCCTGACAACCCAGGAAACATTTCAACATGTGTACTGAGATTGTAATGCAGATAATGAAGAGCAAAAAGTCTAATATGTAGGAAAAATTCTCATTAAACGTGATCATTTCATCCAGGATTCCTTCCTTGCCCCCAGAGGAGGTCTGATCTGACAGCAAAGGAAGAAATCGCTCTAGGAAAGAGGCTGAAACCAAGAAAAGCGAAGAGTGGATGAATTTCATATTGCACTATGGAGAAGTATCTAAATGCACTTGCCTTAACAGCAAATAAGGCAGACTATATGCAAACTTTACTCTTAATGTTACATAAATCATAGTCTGAGGTCTAAAAACTACACTTTACTAACAACTGTGCTTCACAGCTCCTACTAAGCAAGATCTAATATGTTTACACAGGGGAAAGAAAGCCAAAGGTGCCAGTGTTAGGGTCATTGCAGGTCAGGATTAAAGAAATTAATTCATTTTACCATCCTCAAGGTACAAGTCAGAAAGAAAAAAATATATGACATATCTTGGGAAGTTTGTGAATCATTAAAATCCATTCAGTGCCTAAACTGATTACAGAACAGAGTTGGCCAAAATCAGTTTTCACCGCATGGATAATTCAAATATTTCAGTGTTTGTTTGCATCCAGAATTAAAATGAAAAATCCACACTTTCAAATTATTCATGAAAGGGTTCAGTTTCATAGAAATGCCTTGGAAATGTCAAAATGAAGTTTGACATTGCCAAGCGAGTCAAAATATTTTGTCATTTGCAAACTTCTCTYATTTCACTTAACAGCACAAGAACTTTTGGGAGGGATGAGGATATGTTCAGCACAGATCCATTTTCCCCAGCAGTGCTGGAGAACTCTGTGAACCACAGTCTATACTGCCAGGTTCATGCATTCCTTGGTGGATGGGTTCCCATCCTGACAAAAGGTATAATGATGCTCTGTGCCCATCTGACTTAAAAGATGTCACTTGAGTGCAATCAAGTGAGCAAACCTCATATATAATTTTCTGATTCATTTAGGGAAAATTTCCATTTTATGAAAACTGTGTCTGTCATAACAAAATGATCAAATACTAAAGTTCACAAAGAGTTTTTGAAAAGATAGCTTAAGTTCCCTTCTTCTAGTGTTGTTGTGAGAACAGCAGGGCTCAAATTATGGGGTGCTTAAGCACCTTTTACAATACAATTGTAGAACAAGTTGCYGCAAGACCAGCCCAAACCAAGTGATTGATCTCTTGTACTGAAACCAAACTAAAATATTCCATTCCTTTTCTTTCTTCTGTGTAGCTGCTCTCACTTCAGTATGCTACCAGATGCTTATTTTCTGTCAGAGTGTCATATCCTTTTAGGAAGCATTTTGCTCGCTTTAAAAATGTTTCCGCTTAATCATTTCTCTTGACCAAGGTGACTTTTTAACAATAGTTCATTCTGACTAAACTTGTGAAGTTCTAATCAATGCAAGTTCAGAGCCTGTTTTTCATCCAAATCCCTTCTGTTTTCACTGATCTCTTGCTGAGAGAGCAGTTTAACTTCCTTTGGTTATCCTTCATATATCATATATAACGGCTGTTGTACAAATATTTGTCTGTGCCTTCCACACCACCATCTTTCTAGTTTTCAAGAGAGTGCTGCTGTATTAAATAAAARCCTTCTTATGTTGTGGGGGTCTTCGGGTTGGGTTTATTTTGGGATTTTTGTTTGCTTGTTTTAGGTTGGATTTTTGTTGTTGTTGGGATTTTTTAGCAACGTCTATGAAGCCGTGATAGCCACATTTTTTATCAGAGGATAAATCAGGTCGGAAGGAGGACACCCAACCTTGCACTCTGCTGTAAGACTGCACAACATCCCTGTGACCCTGCTTGACTACCCTCCTGCGGAGTCTGAACCTCTCTCATTTCGGTTTGTTCCCACTGTCCTTTGTGCTCCTGAGCTGCCATTGCCATTTGTGAATTTTAGGAAAGTTTTGTTGCTCCCTTTACTTTAGCTTATGTGCCAGGTTGGCAGTCAGTGTGTGTCTGTACTTCACAAGCTCTGTGCAAGGCATGCTCAGAGGCAATGCTCAGGTGTCTCCAGCTGCCACTGTGAGTGTTAGCAGGGGCATCTCATTTTGGGTACTGGAGATGTGTTTAGCCCAGAACTCCATCTCAGAAGGAAGTGACAAAGTCATGATGTATTSCCCTGCAGGAACTCTGAAGCCTTGTGTTACTTAAAAAAATGCTGCTTTTTAGTTATAGTTTATTGTTGTGATCCATGTAAAATACTAATTTTTAACAAAATAATCCCACCGAGGTTAGAGTTCCACTGATTCTGAAGAAACTGCMAGGAGTATCCATTATGAAAAATAGGAAAAATTTCTAGTAGTAAAGAAGTAATACATGTAGTACCTTTGGATCATCCTATATATTTAWATACCTCTCCTCCCACAGTCATTTCACCACCCTGGTTGTTCTCCGAATGAGGCTAGCATAATTCCAGAAGGTTTAATCATCCCAAACTGTTCCACATGTCTTCCTCTGCCAGTGACACTGCTTCTCTTCAAACCACGATGGAGGCACCTGCTCTTCTGCCTGTCAAGAATACTCCCACAAACACTGAAAGCACACCTGATAAACATTCAGAATAGGAAAGAAATTATATGTAACACCATTGTTTTATTTTCATAGTTCTGTCACTGTTATCACCCAAATCTACTCTAAATCCTTTACAAGCTTCCATGCTTTTATCATGTCTGCTAAAAGTACGGACACTTGCTCTTAGTCTTGCCTGTAAGTCARGGTAGATTACTCAGAGTACCTCCTCTCAACCTGTCAGTCCCAGAATCTGCCTTACATGTTGAAAAATATCCTATTGAAATATACGTATGTTTACCCGCTGAAACCGCAGAGGTAATCCCTAATCTTGTTTGAAGAGGAAGTCTGAGGCAATTGTGCTTCCACAGCAGAGTCACCATGTTTCTCCGAACTCCTCTAATGAATGACGTGATCTACAGTTACTCTGAAACTCGTTTGTAACTCAGAGAGTTAAAGATCAAATTCAAGGCATTCTATGTCTTTATTTTGCATGCATAATTTCTTKAACCCAATCACATGTTGCACTGCAATTAAACCAGACAGCCATACAGTTATATGCACCTTTGAGTTAAAACATGTGAATGGTTCTTAAATTCTCTCCATTAATGAGAAAAACAGGTTAAGCACCTTGCACATCTCAYAGTATTTCCTACCATGGCATATACACCCATTCTCTTGAGCTGTCAGCTTTAGGCACTTGGGTTTGAATTTACAGGTGTTAAATACACTCAGGGCTCTGCTTTGCCTTTATCTTTACTTGATCCATGTGGCCACTTCATCCATGCTCCCCTTTTTGCTAGGAAGTAGATTTTCATTGTCTGAACTTGCTCCACATTTTCAAGCTGTTCAATGGAATAGTTATTTTCTGCACCTGTTTCCTCAGCTATGTTGTCCCCCGTGTATCATTATTAAAGCTTTGTGCAAAGAGAATTTTCTGAATTTATCCTAAGTTTATGAATAGTTTTGGTCATACACAATTTTACTTTTAGAAAAYTGTTTTTTTTATGTAGAATGTTACCATTCCTCTAATTGAAACATCACCATCACCTCCAGTTTTATAAGACCCGACTTCTGTGATGTTTTTTGCCAAAATATTTCTAGAAGGTAAGTTTAAGGAGTAACTGTCCCAGATGTCAGCATGAAAGCAGTTCTTGAAGCCTTAAGAAGTGCTTTGACAACTCCAGATGAAAGATGTAGGTAAGACCTGAGGGAATTCTCTGTATTTCTGGCAACATATCTAATTTGCTGGAGGATTTAACTTCTGCATCCTTTAAGTTTCATCAGCAAGTGCAAGCATTTCCTTTTATTCTTCTCTGTAAACTCATAAGAATGAAAACTCTGGGCACTCCCTTTCTTATGGCCAATTATTATGCTCATTCTTCTGAGTTTTTAAAGGATACCTCTTATTGTTTCACAGCTTCTTCTCCTTTCTGATTTTTATTTAAACAATGTATGGCACATCCTATAGATAGGAGTAATTATGGTTGAAAACAGGGTACATCAACTGGAGACTCTTATAACCCATGTGAGCATATTTGGAAAAATTCCCATCAACCTTATTTCTGTGAAAAAAAAAAAAAGGGGGGGAGGACAGACAGGGAATTTTCATCCTTTTTTTTTTTTAATACAGGAACATTTTACAGAATATTTTTCTTCCAACCAAACAGGAAAAAAAGAAAATGAAAAAAACTCTTTCAGGTCCCCTCAGGGTTTCTCAGTGTGGTTAATTCCCCCACTGTGAACTTTTCTAGTTTACAAGACTGTGGTCCATCCTGGGASACACAGCTTTATTAAAGACCCTGTCAAAGAGCAAGAGCATGAAGCATTGAAACAACAGTTCCTTGGCCCTYGGCCACATCTTGGAGTATGTTTATCATCCCAGCCCTGTATAAGATCTGCAGGTCCTACTGAAGTCAAAACAGTTTTAAATGAAAATGARCACGTTCAGGTTGTAGCAGTCACATACTGTCCTGGGCATCTGATGGAGCTGAAATGGTAAATTATGATTCCTTTGAGATGACCGACATGTTGGGAACCCACAGTGCTGTGTACTTGTTGTGTAGAAAAAAAGTAATTATTTTTCTAATATTATTAGGATCATAATCAGAAGGAAAGCTTTTCTTTTTCTCCGCCAAGCCAGTCAGAGGTGGCTTGATGGCTTGTTTGATGTGTGCTGATAATTACACATTTCACCAGAAATGAACCTGCTAAAGTGTTTCATGTAGGTATGTAGCTATTAAGTTTGTAAAACAAGATGCTGCCTGAAATGTATTTTCATGTGTTCCCTCTCAGTCAGATTTACTGAAAACAAACATCACAATTACAAGATCAGCACACTTTTCAATGTATCTCTACATGTCCAAGGAAATAACGACCTAATGCTTGTCCCATCTTCTTTAATATGATCCAAAAGTGAAGTCTTTCTTTGAATACACTGCCTATGACGAGGGTATGTCCTGACTGGTGTGCATTGACTAAAACCTGTGCATGTCTGAACTTTGAGGGAAGGCATTTTTAACATCTGTTAAAAATGAAAAAGGGGTCTATTTACCAGCCATGCAGTTACTCTCTTGTAACCTGTGTTCTATGTTGGAGTTGCACAGTCTTCTGCCACAACTGCGGCAGTTTTCCATTCTAAAAATAAAGAAACAAATCTCATCTCTTCCGTATAACACAGGCACGAGCTATTAGGCTTTTCAACATCTACAGGGTATGGTTTGCAGAGGGCCTGACCAGCACACAACTTCATCATGGCCAAGGCTGAACATGGAGATATAGTGCTACCCTTCAGTGAAGAAACTACAGTGCAGTGTGCGTTTTCTTCTTTGGGCAAAAGAAAAGCCCTGTACTGCTCACCTTCCCTGCTTCATGTTTTCTAAAAGGTACTGGGTGTTGTTATGCCAGCAAGCTGCACTGCTGGGACCCTGGGAGTCTTTCAAGCAGGGGAGAGACAGGAGTGCCATTCCTGAGCCCCAAGGAGAGCACTTTACAAAAGATATTCCCCAAAACCTCTAGCACTAGCTTACCTCCTTCCTGCTTCAGGAGGTCCCCCCCTTGATTATGCCTCTCTGTCCTAAATGGAAGTAGTCTTGGTAATGTCTTCTTATGAACCAAACTTTTTGTTAAGCTTCCATAAATTCCTTTGTATTTAGCCTGAAAACAAAAAAAGACACTACTCCACTCCTACAAGAAAAACTGCTGAAGTGAAGGGCCTGTTACCCACCAGAAATAACTGTGAAACATCTTTCAGCACCTGACTACAAACAGGTTYGTAGGGAAAGGTCCTGTGAGCACAAACAGCCCTTTTGTAGCCTGACAGGCAAGTTCTCCCAGGAGCCCACAAAATTTGTCTCTCTTCCCTGTAGGGGAGGTCTCAGGAAGGTTAACGAGTCCCTGCTGCTTCCCATTGCTGTCCATTAGCATAGCTGATGGCTAACAAAGCCTTGCCGCAGCTTAGCTCCATTCCTCCYGGGTTCTGCTCCCTCGGGAAGAGGGGTGCCCCACAGCAAGCCTTTCACAACATCACCCAATTCCYATATGGGGTTTGAAGTGCAGTGTATTCAGGCTCCATCATGGCTGAGGGGAAACTGGGTTCCTTTAAATATGTTCTGAGGTACCCCAAACACAAGTCTGCCTGAGGAGATCCTGTATGCAAGGTCTAAGCTTGAGATAACTCATGCCTATGTGACCAGGGTGGAGAAGATGAAAATAGAGCTGTTATGAAAGGAAATGCATTCAAACCCAGCAATAGATATCCTTTGCCTGAAACGTTCTCCTGTCATTACCTCAGTATTAGCAATGAATCTGTTTCACCACACACCTTAAACTGCTGTAAGATTTTGTAACACCTTATAAAGATGTGTTCTCAAATCTCAGAGAACTGCATAAAAATTGCTTGTTTCATACTTTAATTTCAGACATATGTTTGATAAAGTGTCGATTAATTAGTTTCCTGATCACATCCAGAACTGTATTTGTTTATATCACCACAGTTCAGTATARAACAAATTATTATTCTGTTTCCCCAAATCTGTTGTAACAGAGTGACTTCTTCAGATTTTGTCCTTTTTTTTCTYCTTTTTTTTTCCTCTCGGCTCATTCTACTACCACAAACAAGATGTAGCCAGAAGGATGAGAATTGCAGACAGAAGTCTGCAAGCCCTGGTTTCTGTAGGGACTCCCCTGAGGGTACTGGCAGACCAGGCGAATTCCACAACCATAGGTTTTAGAAAGACCCCAAATTAGAGTTGTTCTCCACAGAAAGGTGAAAAAAACCTGTGAGCAGCCATGAAATCAAAAGTCCTCTCAGTGATAATCCATTTCTTGAAGATATAAGCCAAGGACCAGCCAACCTACCTCTTGGAGCATGATCTTATACCCTGGATCAGCAGCCAGCCTGGGACAGTGTTATTGACTCCCACTCCCTCCAAATGCTCTTGATAGCAGACCTGGGGCAAGATGCCCTGTCTTTTGTTTTTTGAGGAAAGCAGAGACAGATGGCTCCTGCGTGGCTAAGATTCTCATAAATTCGGACACCTCTTGGTCCAGAGAATTAAATGTGAATTTCCTTCCTGTGGGTGAGCCCTGGAAACAATAATGATACCCAGGACAAACAAAACAGRTTGTAGCACCTTTAATTATGTTTTTCTTGCCCTTCTTAATCACTAGGCAAAACAGAGCTCTTCATATGCATAATTAATGTGATARTTTAACAAGTGATCTATAGCAAAGACACAGCAAGTAAAGTGGAGGTTTTGTTTGTTGGTAAGTAAACATGCATCTGCCTACCAACAAACAGCACACCCTGCTCTACAGGGAGATGGCCTGATATGGACACTGCTGTGATCTTTTAAAATATTTATATATGTGCTGTGGTCCCTTATGAACCTCTGCAATAGTCAATTGGAAGCACTTAGTCCTTCTGCTGGTCTTTCACTGTGGTAAATATTTAATCACAGAGGGAAGTGTTCCTTTGCAAGAGGAAGCATCAGTCATAGAGTCTTAAAAACAGCACAAAGGGCACTATTACCTCGAAGAAGTATTTTATTCTGTAGTCTAGAAGTCAAGACAGGTCCATCTAATTATTTCTGCCGTGAAATAGCAGTCTCTCTCTTTGTGAATTTGACATTTATCCTCTCTTCTCTGGAAAAAAATATAAATTAAGTGCAGAATTATAGCCTTTTCTGGCTAGTTTATTACTAGATTTTGTAGCAGGATGCATGATGCTTGATTAAGTGGCCAGCAATATTTAATTTGGTTTCTAAGACTGAGGGGCAGGCAGTACATGTTCTGAGACTACCCAAAAAATCCCACACCAGGTCATGCTTATACTGCCATCTAAAGTTGCCTCTGTCAGGACAGAGTTTTTAGTAATCACTCAGAAAGTATGCGAGTGTGTTTGAAATAATTCGGAATCCGGTTTGACTGACTCAAACAGGTGATGAAGAATTAATGGCGAAAAGACATCTACTTTTATGAGTCTGACAAATTTGCAGTAATCGTTGCAGGGATTGTTAGGATTGTTAGGATCCTTGCAAGGATCAATTATTAGCAGAAAGGGGGATAGATAACTGCGATGTGGGATACGAGGGATAGATAAATGCAATTTGGTATACACAGCAAACAAAGTGATGATTAGAGCAGTCACAAGGAGTCATAACTCACAGAACAAATGCATGCTGAGGAATGCATCAGGAAGGAAAAGTTTCAGGAAAAGGAAAATGGAGCAGAATGCAATTATTTTGGGCTCTGAATAAGTTCAGTGGGGCATAATATACTCTTTCTCCTTCGAGTATGTTCTGCTAGAGATCTGGATTGTTATACAATTTTAACTCTTAAWATTTGGCAGACAAACATTATCTATAGTATAAAAAATAAAATTAAAAATGCTTTTGTTTGACTCTTAGTACTTTGTTGGGTTTTTTTCTAACTGGGATGCATACCTGGAATACAAAATTAGGTAAGACAATAAAATGACACTAGTATTAAATCACTGCTTTTTTTGATACTGAAATATATTGCAATTCATTAGTCAGAAACTATTAAAGTATATTTCTCTAGTTTAAATTTTCAGACTGTAACTTCCATTGGAGCTGATGACATAAGTTTTTCTTAATTATACTGGAATAAATCAAAAGTAATAATGCAGCAATCTGTGGAATTGCTCTGGGTATACAATAACTTAATTGGAAACAGAATTTGAATCACTAATTCAATGTTCTTTTTTTTTTACTGCTTTGTGTGTGTGTATGTGTTGCACCACATTAATTTTATATGAGGAACATTCTAGAAATACAAACTCACCTATAACTATTACTTTTTATTTTGCCTGACAGACATCTGTATTTGTTGCAATATAGATCATCCAGGTAAAAATAACTTCTGGGAAAGTTACACTAGGGATAAAATAATTTCAGGATGATATTACAATGAAAGTGATGTAATTGCTTCCAATCAACCTAAGGGCACCCTTTTTTTAAAAATTTCTGCTCACGAAATAAATCTAGGTCCTAAAGCCAACACTGAGAAGTAGGAAGCACATAAGGATTCTAGAAAAGCATTGATGGGGACGGCACCAGGCATAAAAATGCCAGTATGGTGGGGTTTTTTCAATAAAACAGGTTCCTAGAAAATGTGAAGGAGCTGAAGTTCACGTAAATCCATGCTCACAAGTCATTATTCCTCAAGTAGTAAAACTGCCAGTGCCACACACAAGTTTTCTTTCTATTTAAATCTGTGTTTTGCAGTAGGTTTGTAATGAAAACCTAATCAAGAAAAGCAGTTCCATAGAAAGCAAATTGATGAATAAGGGGTAGACCACACACAGGCACATGCAACTTCCATTTTCGGATAGTGGTAAGATGCAGTTTGTGGTCTTCGCTGACAAAAGACTGAAGTTTTGCTTAATTTGTTATATGCTTAAAGCGTTGGACCAAATGAATTGGGGAGATTGTTATCAGACATCTGGCAAGGAGTCTGCATTGTAATTCGGGCATGTATATTATTTTGATGTTTCAGATTTGCCACATCCACTACTGACTATCAAAATGTACTAAATCTGACAGATGCAGGTCAACAGCTGGSTGTCCACATATACAGCTTCCTTCCTTAGTTCAAAGACAGAATTCCATTTCTGCTCTCTGTGGCTGTCATCCAGGAAATGCAAAACTGYAAATAAAAATTTTGCCGTGAGTACTTTTTTAAAAAAAAATTGTATATTTTCCTGGGAAATAAAATCACGTAAATGGAAAATTCCCAACTCCAGACAGCTCGACATTCCTATGAATGTATCTGTCATGACTGCCTGAGAAGCCTGCTTCATTGATATATTTCTATGGGTTCTCTCCAGCTGCCAATCCCAAACTTGGTGAGATGAGACTCTTGTAAGTTGTTGCAAGGCACAGCCAGCCTGGTTAGGCTGATTATGAGGTCTAGGACCTGGGCCATATTAACAATACTTATATTCTTATGACATCCTGTATGCCAATGCAGCACCAAAAACTGAGGCACCTTTGGATGTTTTTTATCAATGTTATAAACAAATAGAGATAAACCAAGGATTTTAAAGTGATTCTCAGGCCCATAGACAAAAAATCTGCATTTGAACACCTGACAAAACAGTTTTCAATATGCCAGAGCAAGTCCCATGACCCATAGGCCTACACCTTAGATTTGAGATCTCATTAGAGTAGGCAATTAAGGAATTCTGAAATTCTCCAAGGCTGATGTTGTGAGTTCAAAGCCCACATGGGAGCATGGGGCAGACACATGCCCCTGACACATCAGACTCCTCTAGAAAGAAGCAGTTTAGGAGACAATTACTGCTTCCCTTGCAAAAAGCTTGTATAGTTATGGCAAAGGGAGGACAGCCCCAAGAGCCTACATGTGGACACCAGACACCTCACAGACTCTGTGTACTTCCAGATACCTCTGCAGCCTCCCACGGAAGGGGCAAGGTGGTTGTCTTACTCGGGCTTTCTTTTGGAAATACTGCACTCTCTTTGCACAGCAATAGGTTATTACTTGTAGTCTAAAACGTCACCCTCGTATGCCTGGGGTTAAAAAGATGTAGCCACAGTAGAATTGTCTCGCTCAGATAAGAGAAGAGCAGAGGTTCCTGGGTGTGTGTCTTCACCTAAAAGTGCTGACCGACTTTTAGGATGAAGATGTCACTTGGGAATTTGCCTCATAATGATCTTTCAGTGATACACCTGGCCAAGGAAGCTCATCAGTGCTTTTGCCCGCTGCCTCAGCAAGAAGCCAAACAGAAACACACTGCCAGGGCGGGGTCAAGAGCACCGAGCAAACCGAGCTCACTCTGTCCCTGGGGGGTGGTTGGAGCCACTGGCACATCCCATCAAAACCCACACATAGGCCAATTCCCAGATATGTCAAGTTTATCTGCAGCACCCAGCAGTTCTTATACAGGTCATTCCCAAAGGAGTCATCTCAAATCCGAAAATTGCCTCAGACCTATTATCCTTAAGAATAAAAACCACATCAAAAAGTGAGATTAAAAGCCATAATCAATCTATAATTATAAGGTAAAAAGCCAAGAAGTTGTTAAAATGGAAGCTACCTTTTTTTGGGTTTTTTTCTTTTTTTTTAACATGACAGCATAATAGCAATGGACCAGCTCTGTTAGTTTGAAGGCCTGTCCCAGCTCAGAATAAGAAAGTAAATCTTTGTGCACATTTTAATATTAATGAAACAATTAATCAGTTCTCTCTTAAAAGAAATAATGTTTTCTCTCATAATCTCTGTATGTACTTTAGCCAAACTGTGACATCTCACATTCAAAAATTGTTGGCCAAGACAAAAACACAAATTGTTGGGTTTCTGGTACCTATGACTACATATGCCTATTCAGACTAGTTTCAGATATTTCAGAAATGCATATGGGGAATGATATCCTGAAAAGGAGACATCTTTCCTGCAGGCATGTGGAAGTTTTGAAGTCCTTGGCTGAAATGTGAGAAAAGAACTTCTTTTTTTTTTTGATGATTTCTCAGAGGAACAAAGCACTGACTCATTCGTTTTAGTTCAATCATTAAGAAATGACTAGATAATAATAAGGTTTCGTCTCTTTGACAATGATCCATTTTCAGACAGGCTATTAATTGAAAATGTGTTAAGTATTACTTTCTGTTACCAATTCATTGTTTCAATGTAGTCTCATATTAGAATGACTACAAAATAGTAATATATAAATTCCTTCAATATAGTAATATATATACATGTATAATTTATATATAAAAAATAGTTCTATAAAATAGAAAACAATTGAAATTAATCCCWTTTTAGCAAATTGCAGTGAAAGGGAACATAGAGACATTCCCAAGAATTGAAATTAAGTTGGCTTCTGGTAAGAGATGAATCTTTAGAAGAACTTTGTTTTTGTGGATAGTTGTCAAATACTGTTTTACAGCAGTGAAAGCAGCCTGTGTACTGCTCCTTAAGAGCTACTGTGAAGTCCCCAGAGCACATCCTACCTATTTGTAGCTGAAATTTTCAGCTACAAGAAAAGGTAGGAGGGGAGAAGAGGAAGAATATGACAGCTGTTAATAAGTAGTCTGCACAGCCATGAAATTAGGAGTCAGATTAGAAGACAGAAGGGATAAGAAATTAGAGAGAACTGTGAAAGTAAGAGAAAAGCAGAAAGGCCATTTAAGACTACTTGAGAGGGAGACTGCAAAAAAAAGAAAGGTTTCACAGTGAAGATAATAGATCTTAATGGCAGTCAAATAATTCAATAAACAGAACCAGAGGTTGCTATCTGCCTGTGAGAGGTTGATGCAGAAGGCTGACCAAGGCCTCAGCAGAAGGGTGTCTGTCCAGGGTGGCTGTCCATGGCACGTGTACAACGCACTCAGTCACTGCAAGGTCACAACCAAATACCTCGTCCCATCCAGCATCCTGGTAAATTCATGCAGCACAGCACTCAGAGCTGCCCTCAGCACTTCTTCTCCATCAAAGAGAAGGGTCATTAAATCCTAGAGGAATTACTGTTATTTTAATCATTATTGGAATCTAGGAAAAGAATCAACAGCTTCAACTTTTTTCCTAGATCTCTGAGTCACTATTTTTGCCTACTTGCCGACCTGTAAACAAGCAGATACATTTAAATAAAACCAGACATTGGTGTGGTTCTGTTGAGCCCTTTCCAAAGTGGATGAAGTTTACTGGACAAAAAAGATGCTAGGGAACACAGATAGGGACAGAAACACAGTTTGTATTTAGGCCAAAAGTGTCTGTTTGGTCATTTTTATTTCTTAACGATATTTGATTCTATACCCTATTTGACAAAATGCTGCCAAGCTTTGCACATACAAAACAGGACTTGCCTTTTTTTGGTTAATTTTAGGGGTAAATAGTTAAATATTCTCAGTTCCCTAGTACGGCTTGCTTCTGTTGCTACCAGAAAGCTCACAGCCAAGTAAATCAAAGTATCCAGATGGAGGAGAAAAACAATTCACTCAAGAAATGGATTTCAGCTTCGGTTTTCCCAAGAAGCTTTTATAAACATTAAGGAACAGAATGTTTATGAAAAATGTCTCGTCAGTGTCCTTTTAAAAGCGCCACGCATATGGAGCATATACAAAAACGTTAGAAAGGAAATGAAGTTCCTGTAGATACTCCGTGTCATTTGGGCATTTGGAAGCCACCCATGCCCCAACTTCAGTGTTCAGCAATACCTATAAGCCCAGAAAGGATCCATTAAAAGAAGGGTTTCTATCTGCCATGTATGGGAGAGAAGCACATTGAGTGGAATATGTTTGGTTTGGGAAATCTGGTTTTGCCTGTTAAGYGGAGCTCTCCTTACACATTAATAGAAAGATGAACCTAATGTTCATCGCCTCATGTGGTTTTGTGTGTCCCAGGAATACTACTACTACAGTCTACAACTACAAGGCTCCATCTGGCTGCTCAATTAGAGCCCAACGTGACAACTGATTGTTATGCAAAAACAATTGATTAGATTTTTATGTCCCTCAACAAGCTGACTCAATTACAATGAGTATAATTTTTCTTTTCTTTTTTTTTTTTCTTTTTGCTTTATAGCTTATAGTTTATCTTATTGTTTTCCAGTTCTGGCACTGAAGTCTGTGGACTATCCAATGCCCTTGCCAAGAGGAAGCTATACGACTCTGGGAGCTTGATGTGTTGTGAAGGACTTCTGGGAGGCTTGGCAGCAACTTTGCCAGAGCACAGTTGATTATGCAGCATTCAGACAGAATTTTTGAGTAGTCTTGCTAACCTCCTCTCCAAAACAATTGGGAGATGAATATTAAAAATGAATTTGACTTACTAACTGTTCATCTGTTCACATCTTCTAAGTTAGTTGTCTCTTCCATCTTTAAAGCTCTGCTTTTGAGATGGGGTGAGCCGAACCCTCGGCAGTGCTGATCTTCCCCATTTTGCAGAGACTAGCTACAAGGTCCAGGGGAAAGGGAGTAGCAGGAGCTGTGAACTCTGCAGACCTGTCACACTCATATTCTGGAAGAATTGCCAGCAAAGTTCTTCACATTCCTATTGATGCCCTGAGAGGAGAATTTAGGCCTCAGAATTCGATTTTTTTCCCAGCAAGATACTGATTCCAAATGAGCTGAAGGGCAAATAAAGGTCCTTCTCTCCTGCATATCCTGTATCTGGGGATGACATGCTTATGTTATACAGAGATTTGAGACTGCTACACTTGTTTTCCCAATGTTCAGGGTGTGTGTATATACAAAAACATCATCAAGAATACACTTGCTCAGGCCATTAAAGCTCATCCTAAGTATGGAATGAGGAACCACAAAGAAACATAAAAAAGACTGTATTTACTGATGACCTGCTAGAGATATTGCATTTTTCTTAAAATTGGAAATTTGGATCAGATCCAAAATTCATTTTATTCTGCATGATTCAAAGGGGTTTCAACTCAAATCCATTAACTCTAAAAAGCAGCAAAGTATAGTAGGGTTCTGTTCTCCTTTATGTCTTATCCCCATCAAGTCTTCCCTATTTTAAAAGAGTTTATGAGAATAATTTCATGATGCAGAAATATGGTAACATCATTTCTCCCCACATTAGAAAGGAAATACCTCTCTTTCTTGAAGCTGAATGATGTCATTTGAAGAATTCTTAGGAAAAAAAGTAGTTTGGTAACAGTTTTATGTGCATGACATCCACACCACCCAAAAACAGAAAAAATACCTTTCAGTACACTGAAAAGGTATTGACAAAACCCTCTGCTGCTTCCTCACTTGCTGCTCTGTATGATCAAGGGCCCTATACATCAGCTGTTGCCACAGGGGAAAGGTGGGAAGTTACTTGGTTCTCCCCACTCTACAGTTCATTTCTATTGCTCTAGATGCTGTTTTCCTCCTTTTATCAGGATTTCCTAATCATGGTTTTAGTAATTGCTCTTTTCATAAAAAAAAAAGCTGAGCCAAGATGCTCTAAAAGCATCTGGGAGGGGAAGAAGAAATTGAAATATTTTCATATTCAACAACGAAGTATTTTTTCTCAATTATCATTTTAATGTGAAAATTAAGCATTATAACATGAGTTTCTCAAAAAAAAAAAATAAACAGGTTTTTTCATTGGGTTGCAAGTTTATTTTTTTTCCTTCAAGGGGAAGTAAAGGCAGAGGATCTGAAGACAAAGTTAATTTTGCAGAAGACTAGACCCCATTCAACACTTACCTCTTCACCTGTGAACGAGCACTGTGTGACCGGGACATTGCAGAGAGGATCACAGCATCTGGAAGTTTTATACAGACAAACTGACCATAACTTTAGTTAGAAGCCAGAAGATTCTTAAAAAGCCAGCTCCTAATAAGCTTAGATCTTTGAAATGCTTTTGAAAGTACATCATTCTTTCAACAGATTGGAATAACTACTGTTTCATGCCTGCCTTAGGTAGCAGCACAAAGATGCTAAATACCAGTACATTTTGATTCTTATAAAGCATAGTTTCTTCTTGCTGTTGTAGTTGAGGCTGATATATGAAGCCCCCAAGTCTATCCTGCCCAGACAGTGTCATTAGTCTTGCTCCACTGGGAGGGAGTCCCGAAGGTTTCAGTGTAACATGAAATTATTCAAGCTGCACTCCTCTTTTCTTGCAAGTAACCTTTAATACTGAGTCACACTACCAGGCCTTATTAGCAACATCAGTCTTGTTGGCCCATAGCCCCACAACACCTCMCAGCTGAAAGAGCCATGAGCTGGCTTCCCTGCTTCTGGGGTCCCCAGAGCTTTAAAGCAGATCTAGACAYACTTACTTATGGGGGGAAAAAAAAAAGCGGTAGCAGCTGAGAATTTAATTTGAAAATTTAAAACGTGTAGTGTGAAGAAGAACTCAGACTTGGGAACTTGAATCCAGAGGGAATTTCAATGTGAAGTGCCTACATGCTGGAGATGTCCAATTACCCTATGTCAATGAATAAAGAGCCCAGCAATGAAAYGGGCTGAGGCCTCACTTACTCAGGAAAGCTGACAAGGGATGATTGCTATTTGGAAGAGCAAATACCCACGATAGTATAGTGCGTAGTGACGTTCTCAGCAGCAATGTTCTTCAGCTTTAATTATACCCTCAAGGCACCAGTTTTGCCAAGGGTTATAGTGGTAACAGTACCAGCACCACAACCTTTCACAAACAGTAACACCCTTCAAACTGGAGTGTTTTGCTGCAGAACACAGTTGAAATTTAATTTCACCACCATATGAAAAACTGAAATACTTAAGTAATAACATTCAGCAACATCATCTGCCATCTGATAGTGCACAGAAACTGGGCAATTATGTTTCGCCTCGGGTGGCTAATAGGCCCATTTCAAATTTCAGGCATTATCAGATAATAACACTGCCTGCATCTGAGTATGTTATTATAATTATTAACCGTAAAGAAAGGGGGGGGGGGGACGGAGGGATCTACACACAGGGAGGGAGAAGGATTGTTTTTAATTATTTAATTTTGAAGTTACATAAGATAAGTCCATTGTTGCCCATGAGCTAACAGTCAGAGACCGAGTGCTGGCACCACTACAGATTTAACTTGGTTCAAACTGACTTGTTTTCAGATTCATAAAACCTTATCATTGCTGTTTGGAATAAGTAGGTCTCAGAGCAGTGAGACTTGTCTAGAAACATTACATGTGAGTGAAAATGGCAATGACAACAGAAATTCTTAGTAATCTTCCACTAAAAGCCAGTTTATTGCCAATATAATGTTAAAAACCTCTGATCAGTGTTTTAGATCCATTACTCAATTTTAATTATTTTGCTTTCAAACTCTTCTTAGGATGTGGATAGTCATGAACAGAATGATGAAACAGAACCTAGATGAAATATCCCTCATACGTTCGTGCGTGTCAAAATTTAGTGCCACAAACATGTCCAAGCTTGAAAAGTGGAGAAATGGCCTTTGGGAAAAGGGACCCTTAGTCATGGTGGCACTGGAGGCCAGTGATTAGCTCTTGTGACCTGTGTAAAAAACTATAAAGTCAATACATAGCTATTTTGAACAACCTCACATCCTCCATTCCTGTACCCATAGCAAAAATTAAATAGCACCCAGGTGAAATAGGGCTTTAGGCCTTTTAGATTTATAGCTGCTTCTGTTCATGGGAGGGATATCGAATATATACCCTCCTATAGAAAGGAATAGAAAGTTCAATAGATATAGAACATTTAAGAAATACAATTATGTAATGCAGAAATCGATATTTTTCACATCTCTCCATTTGGTTCAATTCTGTGATATTGGTATTCTTCAAAGCTCAAGGCTCAGAGACAACATGCAAAGTGCTTTTAATAGTTGCTTTATTTTAAAAGTAATTTTCTAGCATTCTGTAGGAAAAGCTTCAGAAATAGTGGATTTACACTTTCAGCCCSAACACTAGACAGCATAAAAAAGCTAACTAATGACTTTAGCCTTTTTCATTATTTCATGTGACACTGCTCTTTCCAGCTCTCAAACATCATTCAGTGCACAAAAGGACTATAATGCATGACAGTTAAGTGCTGTGGAAAAGACACATTTAACAGAGTTGCATAAAAACCAGAAAATAAGAAGTAAAGGCAGTTAAAAAAGAGTATTTGTCTAATCACCTGGAGGCAAACAATTCTCCATTTGAACACCCACCATGAGTCACTTCAAGCCACCAGCATCACGACTGCCCCAATCCCACCAGCTTCCTAACCACATCACAAGCCAATTTTATATCTATCTGTGTCTGTGGATGTGCTACAAATAACTACATTTTTCTGAAAAATTATGAACTTAAGAATTCAGTTTTCATGGGTGTCCTTTTCTCCACACATATTGCAGTTATCTTGTGAATTATATTTTACAACTAGAAAAGCAAGAAAAACCTGCTGCCCTCCACAGTGTTAGGGGGTGTCTGTGAAGGAAGATGCATTTCAGGGGACTCACAGCACTAGACAACCAGGCACTTCTCCTCCAGATCCCTCCAAAGCAGAGCTGCCCCACCTCCCTGAAGGGGGGCTTTGGCTAAAGCACAGCACTTCACGTTTTTCCATTAACTAATCTTAAATACACATGTGGATTTAGTTGTAAGGGATAAGGCGAATACACTGCAAGTAGGTCTCTGCCTCAGCAGCAGTGGATTTGATGAAGAACAGGTCTCCCTCCTGAACCTTTGTGAGCTTTCACAAAACAGTCTCGCCAGCACTCATGTAGCCAGTGCCAGCATTTGCAGCTACTCTGGTCCAGCGCTCCAGGAACCCGGGTGGTCGTCTCCAGTGCTTTCCTCCTTAGCTGCCTGCAAGGTTTCACAACATGGCCAGCCCAGCCTGTGCAGCCAGATCATGTGCAACACAAGGAACTYGGGAAAGGGGAGGATTCATCCTCCCATGTGGCAATAGGAAACTAAGCAGCAAACTGTGCTTTGGTTAAGCTTATAAAAATTTAGACCACAGGTAACAGACTCGTGGAGCTAACCTGCAAACCAGGTTTCAGATCACACTGGATTGTGATCTGCAGCATAAGGATGCTGAGATGCAACCACCGGGATGCAAGGGCAGCCTGGCTTCCCTGGGCCTGCGTGGGAACGGTTCATGCACAGCAATCGTGACCCTGGCACGGCACCTGAGAATTGAAATATGAGTGATATATTTGTGGTTGGGGGTTGACTTTACGACTTTTTTAACTACTAAGGGAATTATTTAGAAAATTATTTTTTCAGGGCCTCACTGTGGAGTTTTTTGGTATGAGGTATGTAGTTATTTAATGTTTCAGCCTTTCATTGCCACACAAGATGTAAGTGGACAGGACATGGAAATTTTGCATTATTGCAGAGCAGTGCAGCCGAGCAAATATTTCTTTTCAAAGTACATTATTGATAGGATATTTAGCAAATTCTGAATGGCAGATTACTTGCTAGTTTGCAAACACTGAATATTTCAAGTATTAAGATGTTCAGCTCTTATTGCTCTCAAATGGATCACATCACACATTTAAAACAAACAAACAAACAAACAAATCCAAAAACAGAAATAAAACTGTTTACTCTAGTGAAACAAATCTCTCACTGTGGAAATCTTCCTCTCTCTCTCCTCCTCCTCCTCCCCCATGTTTTGAAATGGCAGTAGCCCAAGACACAGTAATCCAGTTTGTTCAGTGACCAAACACTCTCACGCCTGGAGGATCAACTCGAGATGCCACACAGCGAGAATCAATTTGTGCAGCTGACATGCGAGCACCCTCTGAAGGCAGTACCTGGGGTGCCCGAAATGCCATTATTCTCCCTGTAAGTGGTCAATCTCAAGAGGTGGAATCGCTTCTTCCCTGGCCTGTTTTCAATGGCAACATGTCAGGTTTTAATTGCCTGAAAGGGTCTTAAATTTAAAATGCTTTTTCCCGGGTTCTTGGATAATTTAAATCCTTGACTAGTTCATTAAAAGGCCATTTGCGATGAGGCAAGCTGGCGCATCTCTCACTTAGCACGCTCAGCTGAGCTAGGAATAGAAGGAAAAAAACAGCAACTGCACTGCCTGACACTGAGCACGAGTGTTTGAGGTCACCCACAGCAGTGGCAGAGGGGCAGAACAGATATATTGTGGTTAAAGGGTTCCATTCTCCCTTGAACAAACATATAAGGTGAAATCTTGGCTTGAGTGAAGTCAATAGCAAAATTCTCTGAGATTTCGGCGGGACCAGATTTTTCTCTCAATTAGTTTCAGGGCTCCTACAGGGTGTAGGCTTTGAAGGTGCAATGTAAATAGATAGCTGATCCATAAGAGTCCAGTGTTGCTCAAACAGAGCAACAACATGCAGGAGATGCATGCTTTGGCTCAACGCTTTCCTCAGTGTTTTGCATTTTCACTCTGTGTTCTCTTAGTGTCTGCATATTACTTGAAAATGATAGAGTATTAGATTAGACGCAGTAGTGGAAACCTGATTTAAAGGGGCATTCAGGATTTCAGTAAAAGTCAGTTTCCTGATTAATGGAAATGGGCCTATAACAAAAATGGAAAAGATGCATTCTCAAGACATTTGGAACCGACTTTGAGAGAGAGGTAGGAATAGCCTCTTGTGCGGGTTCTGWTGTCTGTGCAAGATTCATATAAGAACCTATTATTTTTAAATTTGGAAAATGTTAATATTTTCCAAAGTTTTGGAAAATGTGGTCAGGAATGTATAATCAGAAAACCTCAGATGATGTTTAACGACTTTATATACGTACAGTTATAGGTGGTACTCAAAGAAACAGCAATGACTATTCCTATATACATAGACAGCAATAATATTTATATCTGTACACAGAAATAATGAGACTCATAATGCAGCCACCCATATTGTTCTTACATGAATGCACACATACTGTGCACACTCACCTCTCGAGTTTTACAGACCCTGACCACAGACATTTCACCAGCCAGGACTGCTTTCAAAATTCCAGTTCCTAATATCAACTGCTTTATTAATAATWTTACTCGGCACTCACATAACCTCTTTAGGGTAAATGATACCTTCTGGATGCTGAGAGGTTTTCCCTTACAGAGAAGCCATTCGTTTATGGTATCACAGTTTCTTGCCACAAGCTTGGCACTCTACAGAGTTGAAAAGTTCTGTTCTGCAGTGCAGCCTAGTCTGGTGCTATACAAACCTTAGATGCTCTTGATACTTCTAATGAATTTTGAATATTGAATTTTGGCTGTTAGGTCACTGGAAAATGAAATCTGGGAGCAAGTTGCAGTTTACCGGAAGAGTTCAGTGGTGAAGCACACTGGTTCATTTCCAAATGCCTAGGTACTTTTACTTTCCTGATGTAGTTCTTTCCGTCACCATTTAAATTAAGCGGCTTGTTTAACTTCTTTTCACACATTTCCCGAGGAGGCAGAAATAGGAAGTGTATCTTTAAACTCTATTTTTTTTTTAAATCTATCTGGTTCCTTCCCTCCCCCTTTGAAAACTTACTCTATCTTGAAAAACATGTTCAACAAAAGCAGCCTTTTTCTTCTTTCTTTTTTTTTCTGTGACAGGTTAAATTTTCCTGGTTTTCCTTTCTTGCTTTTTACTGTCACGGCTGTACAATGAAACAGTGAGAAAATGATCCATCTCTGTAAAGGTTGCTTGCTATTAAACTTAATACCTATTTGAACTGCTGCTTCTTTTTCTTGAAGGCCTATATTTGTCTTTAATTAAAAAGAAAGGATGTGGATGATACATAGCTAGCTCCCTCTGATCTTTACTGTTTGATCCCATCCACTCGAATATAAATGTTCTTTCTCGTTCGTTCAGACACTAAATCAATGCAACAAATCCAAAGGTCTACTGCAGCATTTGTTTGTTTGTGGGATTCTTGTTTTCTTTTCTATAAAGAATGCGTTGAATAGAGATATTAACATAGCTGGGCCTCAAGACTTCAATATCTAAAAAGCAGAGCATAGCAAGGTGAGATATGTTCTAGGCAATGCAGCATATTTTGCAACATAATGCAAACATCTACATTAGGAAAGCATCAAACTCAAAGAGTTAAATACCAAGAGTGGGATTACTTGAAGCTGACCCTACCTTCCCCCCAGGGAAGGCAATGCTAATACACCCAGAGGATTAGCAGCCTTAATACAGGCTAAGTGTATCTGTGTCTGACTAGTCCTCTTTCACGCTATGGTTCAGTCCATACTCCCAATCAGTTCAATTTACCATTGCATTCTTTTCACAGATGTGAACTGCACCATCACTTACCGCCTCCTTTCTCCCCCAGATAATTATAATCCTCCTGGAGACAATGTCCTTTCTGCTTCGGTTTTAAAATTTTCCAGTTAGGTTTGTAATACAAGATGAAATTACATTTCCATATCTTCTCCTGCTAGCTCTCCCAGCTTTCCTGCTCTGCAGCTTTACATGCTAAACTCACAGCATTTCTTTTTAAGCTGGGTCTTGCTAATCTCCTCCATTCAGCCCCGTCATGTTCAGCACCTCAGGGTAGATCACACTGGAATAGCGGAGGGAAGGGATCTGGTATGTCATGAACAGAAGATATTTTGCTTGTTTACTCACTTTGCCTTTTAAAAAATATTTTCTTCAGATAGCTTAATGTCTTCTTCATATTGCAAGTGTCTTTCATGTCAGAGCCATTTATGAAATCCCTGCTGGAGAATTCTATCTTAAAAATTAGCCAGCTGGGGACTGAAATAGTTAGGAAATAATATCATTACAATGCAATAATGTGTTAATAGTGCTGTTACAGCTTTGTAATTCCTACTGTTCTCATATCCCTGGCCTGCTATATGCTGATTTTTTCTTGCAAGAAAGGAATTGCTATAGCAACATACCTTCAAACACATATGATTAATACTTTATATGCCCATGACTGACTAGATATTTGTTCTAGACGTAGCATATTGAAAAACAAGATGGAATACCTGCCATGAATCCGTAGAACAGAAACTGATTTATACTGAGAGTAAAATAAATCATAAATTGAATAAGAACAAGAGAAAATACAATCTCATAGATTCAGAATACAGTTGATAAAATATACTGCAATGCTTTGATCTCTCTGGTACATCTAAATAACACAGAATATCACAAGCTATTGTAGTGTTGTATAAAAAAAATGTTATTTTTTCCAAATAGGAAAACAACTTCATCACTTTTCTTCACCTGCAGAGAGATTCCTCAACCCATTAGCCAGATTCTTCCTTAGACCCCAAGAAAGATAAAGCTGTTTTGGTCTGGGAGACCAAGAAGTGGTCACATTTTGCAAATTCAACCTTAGCTGTGCCTACAGGCCTACAGTGAAGACAATGTAAATGTTTGTGCTTCCTCTTAACTACAGCTCCACCTGGCATCATTCAGGATCTCGCATAACTGGCTATAGCTGCTGTTCTTGATCAAAACAAGCAATTAGCAACATACGCTTTCTTAAAATCTAATTATACAAAATTTGCCATTAACCGCATGGGATGATAGTTATTGGAGGCTGATTAAACTAATTTTCAGAAGTCACCCAGTTTGCATGAGGCATCTAATGGCAAAATTTCTTTTTCCAGATCTGTGGAGCTCTTGCATCCATTTACCAACCCAGGTCCTTTGGCTCATTTCTGTTGAACTCCTTCAACATGAGCTTTGTGCATGTGCAGAATGTGTTTTGCACAATGTAGGAGTCAGAGAGTTTGTCATGCTAACTGTAGAAGATAAATAGGGGGGACAAAGTGTGATCAGAATTCCAAAGGGCAATGCCCAACTCAGAATGTGGAAAATGCCAAATGCCTCAGGAAAAATCTGATACTATATCATACATATATCTGATACTATAAGCAATAGGTTACAGGGAACAATGCTGGTACAGAAGAGGCTCTTTAACATTTCTAGAGCTGGGATTAAATTTCTGGTTCCAATTTCTTGATGTTGCCTGTGGTGCCCACATAGAGCCCCCTGAACTCTATTAACCTTACAGGGTGTGTGTGCAGAACCCTTCTCACTCTGTGACAAATACACCTTCAAGACATTGGCAAAGAGAAACATCTCAGACAATCTGTCTTAAGTGATGGTAACCGAGTCAGTTGTGTTGGCTATTTTCCTAAAAGACTGGGATTTTTAAAGGCGTTGTCTTCCACTGGCAATCACAGGGCTGACCATCAAGGTAGGTTTGCCTGCCAGACACACATGCCTTCCAACTTACCAGGGATAAGAATCCCAGACATCTCTAGGTATTGCTGACCAATTAAATAGGTAGGTAGCTGCATGGGTGAGTTCTGACTGCTTATAAACAGCTGCTCATCCTTTCATCTGAATGTCCACTTCTTATGCCCAAGTTCTCAGGTCATTTAACAAAATCTCAGTTTGCTCTGGTTTAGCATTTTTTGGGCTCACAGCCTTTTGTAGGCTTCCAGTTTCAACACATCATTAGGCAAGGAAAAAAATGCCCCTATCCTCTCTTTTTAAGTCAAAATTTTTAAACTCCTATTGTGACAACTTTTAAGGTTCAGACAGCCTTTCATTATCATACTGCCACATAATTTGTGCCTCAGTTTCTTTCTGGCAATGCTGACTCACACTTTTCAAATAACTGCCTATGGTCCTGCACAACCTCTATCTTTCACTGCTTCATCCTGAGCATTTCCTGAAATATCGCTTCTCCAGTCATTTTTCCAAGACCTATAAATCCTTCATCTTACTCCATCTCACACCAATTCTTTTGAGAAGGGAGAGAAAAAAAAAAAGGGGGGTATGAAATCCCCCCCCTCCATTCTCTTAAATAAGCAAAACTATGTTGTCTGACAACTGTCACTGTAAATGAATGAAATACAAGCCTTTGTCAAAATGGATGGAAGCCCAGGCCTGAAGGAACGATAAGCAGCAGTCGTCAACGTTGAGAGCCAGAGAAATAAACTAAATTGTTCAGTAAGGTCAAAGTCTTCATTAGCCATCACAGTTAGCTTCATTAGTAGACACAAAACTTAACCCAGGAGCTTCTTCAGCACTTGTCTTTACCCGAGTGTTGACTGCCAGTTGCATCCTGACTTGGGGGAGCAAACAGAAGAATGAGATAACACAGGCAGGTGACAAGCAGAGAAAATGTCACTGTCCCCTCTGCAATCCAGTCCCTCTTCCCATCACACAATCCTGCACCACGCATCCTTGCCGCAGAATCCTAGAGGCAGGAAAATGACAGCTTTATCCTGTCATTTCATGGTTGCTGGTCTTTAAAACCACACTGACCAGGGGTCTCTTTTTCTTTTACCCCAAAAACAAGAAGGAGCTGAGGAACTATGGTGAATTGCTAATCAGAGACACCATTCCTGAAGAATTCCAGCCCATTTCTTCTTCAGTTATATTTTATCATTATGTTACTTTAAAATATTCTAAGCCAAGTGCTGATTCCGCCCCCATTTGTCTGACTGCCCTCTACAAGCTGTCTAAACATAATGATCAAGGGGATTATAATACTGCCTTATCACAGTTCCTCATGAAGAAGCTGTGTTTTCAAAAGCACGCCTTTTCCACTATCCTTGTACCTGTAGAAAGACTAAGACAGTCTGTATTGAGACAATAGTTTGAGTGAGTTTTGATGTGTTCTTCTATAGTGTTTATATGTGGAGAATCCCCTTAATCTTAATTCTCACTTTGTGTTAATTTAATAAGCAAATTCAAAACCAAGAGATCATGGATGTAATCCAACTTTTCAATTTCTTCACACACTGAGACAGCCCAAGTTTCACTTACCTGAACTGAGAGACAAAAACTCTGCAGAAAATGAAGATAGACTTTATTTCTCACTCAGGGGGTGAATATATTCCGCTGTGAATGCAAAGGGAAATCATCTTTGCTTTCTGCACTAAAATGAGCCTTCAGGTCCATGAACACTCATATGATGGTGGAAGACCCATGGGCCTGCATCTGCCAGAGAGTAGGGCAAATATGAACTTGATATATTTTTAAAAATTGGAGGAAAAATCACATATCCTGTATTGTGGAATTTGCTCTTTCTGTCTCAAGAAAATGGAAACAAGCCAGTGAAGAGTATGTGGAATCTAATTTGATCTCCAAATATTTGAAAACTGTGGGACAGAGCAACTCGGGTAGATTACACAGAAATGTGTAGACATAGAATATGGCACTTACTAAATATGCTCAGATGTTTGGTAACTCTTTCTGAAGCTTTAAAAAGCGTTCCATTGTGGGAAAGTCATCTGGCAGGTCATCCACAGTTGCTCAATGAGAAATTCTTTGTAAAAGTGAAAGTTAAGGACTGCCCTGAGCTTGACTGATTAAGAACCAAGAGATATGTCTCCTGGCACGGCCAAGTCCCAGAACTTTATCAGTTTCAGCTCAGACAAGAATTGCTGGGAGAACAGTCAGACACCCCAGAATGTTCCTGACAGACTTCAGAAAGCCAGTGAGCAGTGAGGAAATGCTGTGTCAGGGACAGTCTTCTCAGACTCTGAGCATGGATGACATTTGCACACACATACTGTGGTTATGTTATAAATTTCAAGAACTGCCTTGGGAACAAGATGAGAAGACGTCTTTGTATGCAATAGAAAGTGCTCAAAACCTTATGTTTGGATATAAAACAGCAACAAAAGCAGTGAACTGCGTAAGGAATACAAATAGAAATTCTCTAGTAAATTTTGTTTAAAATTTATTGAAGGTATTCAAAATATAATTTAGTTACAGTTTACAATATTTTGTACGTACATTAAACATTTGCTTCATTAAGGAACTGCATGGTATTTTAAAAACTGTCAGGAAGCTATTAACACCTGTTTTCCCAAGCTGCATCTCCAGCACCTTGATGTGTGAAGCTTTGAGACCATCCTGAAGAATCAAGGCTGTAAACAGTACCTCAGCTAAGAGTTAAAGGTAGGATGGGATGGGAAGATGGGAGTTTAAGGACTTGTGCAAAACATTGCCTACATCATTATATTAACATAGCTTAGTTTTCAAAAGCAAACATTTTTAAACAGGAAATACCTCAAATATGCTAGCTTACATCTCAGTTGGTGTCCTTAATTCTTCTTTGGGGAGGTGCTGCATAAGCCCAAGTCCAGCATTACTGCAAAAGATCTGATTTCCCCTTCTAGCCCTCCTTACATCATCTTCCTTCACCACTAAAGAAACCATCATTATCATTGGCCTATCATTGGTTCCTCTGTCTGCAGGATGTCTTCCATTCAAGCTTCTTGCTGTGGTACCACATCTAGGCTCTGCCTTGATACAAGTTGTTTCTATTTTCTGCTTAAAAGATCTTAGAGCCCTTGCTTCGGAGGAGAAATTCTCATTCACTATCTTGAATATTGCAGTGTTTCCTCCCTTGCCCTTAAAAAAAGCAGTCTCACCTCTCTAGAAAGGTTGTTCCTTCTCTTAGCTTGTCAGATTGACTGCATCAAACCTCTCTTCACATTCTTCCTGTGTCTTCCTTCTCTCTATGACACCCTTGGTTTAACTTCCAAGATGCCCCACAATTTATCCCCTCCTTGAAATCATCTTTTATGATATAGTTAACCCCTGATGCCAGCTTTTCTATGCTCATTTTTTGTTTGAGCTTTCTCTCTGAGCTGCTGAATAAACATCCTCAAAGTCACCTTGGTATCTTCCTTCACATCTGTTTTCCCATTGTCTCAACTTTACTAGCAACTCAAGACTCTGCTGTGTGCTTGTGGGTGCCTTTGGGAGTTCTATTGCAAGCTMGAACAGGAGTTAGAGAAAACCTCTGTTATGAAATGCATAATGTTATAAACCTTAGCCGATGTTGTGGCTGCCATGTCATCAGTGCCTTTGGTGGCATATTGTTTCTCTTTCTCCTGATGGAAAAAATAAATGAGTAAAAGCTGTTTTGAATGAGGGGGGAATTTTTGTTAAACTATGTGTGATTCTGTTTTAAGACTGTAAGTAGTTCATTGGAAACTAGTCTGAATCATAGCCTTAAAACTGAACACCTCTTGTCCTTGAAATTCAAGTTTGAAGGAAAAGTTCAAGCTTTGAATCTCCTTGGGTTTTGATTCTGGGCTGCATCCAAAACCAGAAGGGACTTATTTTCCAAATGTATTTTGATGTGGCCTGTGGTAGCATAAAGCTCACAGAAACATCTGGGAAGTGTTTTGCTGATAGAAAGAACATGGAAGTATTGTTTCTTGATAATGCACAGCATTATAAAGTTAACATATATTTTTCTAAAATAATTTCCACTCTGACATTTAAACTGCGGGCCATTAGTCCAGAAGAATAGCAGAGTAACTTTGAACGATTCTTTGCATCCCAATTATATATTGTAATTTTTATTTCTAAGAAAATAAAAATAAATTCTGAGTAAAGCTAATGATATTCAACACCATCAAAAGGACAGTGCAATTTAGTGGAAAATATGTGAGCTCGGCCACATTTTGTGGTCTGTTCTTCTCACATTCCCTAAGCATCCAGAAAGACTGTTTCAAGAATGTTTCAGGACATAGTCATGTCTACTTCACTCCAGCCTTAGTGCAGATCTTCTGCCCATTAATTCCTCTAATTCTTTCCCAAACCTACTGGTACTCACTGCCTCCACAGCTTCAAATGGCAAAAGGTTGCAGAAGCTCACAACGCCCAGTGTAAAGACACCCTTTCATCAGTTTTAGACCAGTCTCCTCCCAGCTTCAGATGCTCTCAAGTCCAGTTGTTGTAGAGTGTGGCAGAGAGAAGTTTTGTATTTGCCTTATCACCTGGCTTTTAGGATTTCGTAAACCTGGATGACATCTCCCCTAACCCAGTTATCTGTTCAAGCCGCACAGTCCTAWACTTTTTACCATGTTGTGGTAAAGCAGCTGCTCCAAATCCTTGAACGTTTTRTTGTCCTCCTCCACACGAGCTGCACAATATCCTTGTTGAGTCGTGAAGATCAGAAGTATACACCGCATTCAAGATGTGAGCCCATCAAGCTTTTATATAATTCCCTCCTTCTTCCTTCCTGACAACGCCCAGCATTTTTTTGGCTGCTGCTACATGCTGAGCTGATGATTTCAGTAACAACCAAGAACTCTTTCCTGAACCATTACTGCCATCTCTATGTTTAACCCCATGCACCAGACCTGTCTAGATTATTTTAGTTTCAGATGTATTTGTGCATATTTATCTGCATTGGTACTCCTTTGCCCCCTTTTTACCCCCCTACAGTTTTCTGAGGTCCTTGTGAAGTTCCTTGCCATTAACRTGGCATGTGGCTGCCTGAGAGAATTTAGTGCCAACAGCAGCCTTGGAGATTGCACTGTGAGCTCCCACCACCACATCATTGATGGAGGTCCTGAATAAAACTGGGTTTAGCACTGATCTCGAGGGAACAAACTACTGACTCATCCATGTAGAAAAGACATCTGTTTTCTGTCTTTTTAGCAGGTTTCACTCTATAAATGATCTTTTCCTCCAAACTTAGCTCCCATAATAACCTCTGGTGTGGAGCCTTAACGAATTTTGGAAACACCGCGTTATGCCCCCAGGGAAATCCTTTATCTGTGTGCTCATTTACATGATCACTGACACCCTTCAAGAGCTTGATCATGCTACTGAGACAGGATTTCCCTTTGAAGAAGCCATGCACCTTTTCTAAAAGACCATATTCTCAATACTTTTACTAATATTTTATAGACTATATGATCTGAACAGACTTAACAGCCTGTAGTTATATCCAAAGACTTTCCAACCAGACTGTTGCATTAAACAATCATGCCTAATCTCCATAAAGCTTGTTCTCAATGTTTTATTCATATCCTGGAGATGGGTAAATGATGCAAGTTTCCCAAAGCTGTGGCTCTTGCTGAAAATTATTTTTACATGCTAAGTAAGTAAGACAAAGGGAAAGCCAGGTCCAACAAGTGATCACACCCACCTAATTTCATTGCTAAGCAAAGAAAACAAAACCAAAATAAACCCCAGGTGCATTACAGCCTTACAGTTATAATGCAATTAGTAGCATGATATGAACTCATCATTCCAACTAGGTTTCTCAGCTTATATACATATGATATACAGCCTTCCATATTTCTATAAGAAGTAGTCTTTTTATTTTTATATTTTAAGTCCTAATTAAGTTATGTTTGTTTTTCATTCCCATTCCATTATTTTTCCTTCACCCATCAGTTTTTCCCTGCCTTCCATATCTCTTATCTTCTCTATTTTTCTGACCAAAAAGCAGTAAAAATGTTAAATTTTAACCTGTAATAAAATACTTACCTCTGTTCCTAGAATAGATCTATCCTCCACATTCATGTGAAAATCAAAATGCTAAGAAAATCTGGTCAATTATTGAGAAAATATTACACTTTTAATGCCAGTAAGACAAAAATCTAAGCAATACAGAAAAAAATCCTTACAATTTCAAGTTTTTACAAATACATTTAATTCAAGGTAAGGAACATGTGACGTTCTGAGTTTTTAAAGAAATAGATCTAATATTGGGCAAAGATACATACACACATACTGTGTGTATGTAGTGAAGTTCTATGAACCAATTCTCTGAGGGTGTGACCAAACTACCCTGGCTGGTAAAAATAATGATGCAGTATCCAAGCCTGTCTTTTGGGGGTTCACTTCATGGTATTTATCAGCCTTGACATTCCACCCCCGGGATGCACTAGAAAGGTTATTAAGAGCACAGCACAAATAGCCTGTGTTCCCAAGAGCATATTTTAATCACAAAGAAAAACAGTAACTGCAGACTCTGATAAGAAAGGCGCTCAGTGTGAGGGAAATACCAGAAATTGCATGAAAGAGTTTTGCTCCTGCCTACAGCCAGGCACATCCTGTGGTGCAAAAGGGAATGGACCATCCCCTGCCACCAGCTGGAGCTGCTCTCTGGAGTCACACACTGAGGTGCAGAGGAGACACATCCCATTCTTGCTTACCTCCCATCACGTGCCTTTCCCATGGATTAACAAATAACCCAACCAAACAAAAAGGTTGTTTCCCTTCAGCTACAAGGAAAAAATCTATGGTACACTTAGGGTCTTATTCCCTTAAATTTTGGTAAACACTACTGGAAATGTACCTTCCATTCCTGTTCCTCCTCTGATGTACTTTTCAAATTTCCTTTTACTTTGTTTTGTAAGGGTCAGTGTCGTACCATACTACTTTACTGCTCCCAAGAAAAATTTAACCAGTGTGTTACCACCCACTTCTGCTGACTCCCACCATGCTCAGGTGGTATGGCTGAGCTGGAGTCACATCCAGCCTTTCCTGACTCCTTCAGTGGCATCCCTGCCCAGCAGCTGCTTCTGGCTGCCTGCCCCTTGCCCCTGCTGCCCAGCAGTCAGGCACCCACTTAAAGTGGTGGCTGAAGTGTGACTGTGACTCTTAGCCTGAAGATTTGACATCTGCTTCAGAATTTTCCAGCGTAACTAACCGGAAAAAAAAAATTCTGCATGCCTGCAGTTTTGCTACTCTATTGCATTTTTTTCAAGTTGTGTGACTTTTTGGTATTTTTGCAGCTGAGAAATATCCTTATTTATTGCTGTTGAAAATCTCACATTTCTAAGCGCACCTCATCAGCAGAGGGGATCTGCCTCAGGACTTCTGAACACATGGCGCTGTCTCCTCATGATGCAGCTTACATTATCCTGTAAGCAAACACATGCTTCCTGGTGCTGGAATTCCCAAGACATGTCTCTGCTGTGGTTTCAGCTGCAGTCTCACAGCTCTGCATGCTGTGCAATATATACCAACAGAGCTGACAGCCTTGAAAAGCTGCATATTACCAGGCAGCAGCAGAAAACCTATAAAAAATGTGCCTATGAAGTAGCAGTGTCATTCTCACTGCTTGAATGGAGATCACAATGAGATTGCTTGAGCCTAAGCCTGATCAGTGTCCAGTAAAAATGAAAAATAATGTTGTAATAAATCAGCTTGAACTCCACTCCCCAGGTATTCAGTGACATTATGATGAATTTCTCCATTCACATGCAATCTGCTTCTCTCTTTGCCAAAGTTTCTCCACCATATTTTCAAGTCCAAAGTCATGGTCATCAACACTGATGAATTTAACTGGGGATAGTTCAGATAACCTGGGAATATTATTTAGATGCAGAAGCCAGACATTAAAAATGAAGCTCTGCTCAGAGTGTCCATAGGTCAATCATTACTCAAGTAGAAGATTCAGTGCAGAGTTAAGTGGTTTTCTACCTTTGCCTGATGCAGTTTTTTATCCGCCCTACAATAAACTCTCTACATAATCCCACAAAAATTACATCATGCACTGTTTACATCTGATTGAGGTATAGTAACATTTAAACTTCAAAAAAGGCTACACTTTTAGACTTTCATGGCACCTTATAGCAAAATGTTCTTTATCAGGACATTTTGCCCATGCACTATATAAAAAATGTATAATGTGAACGTGTGGTATAAATATTTATACCACATTCACTTAACCTCAATCCATCATATATATTCAGCTTTAACTGTTGAAGTTTTGGGGGAGAAGTATTTCTTCCAGGGTAAGTTGTCAGTAGCTCATGCCTGTTACAGGATGGTTTTTCCTTCCTGCCTCCTCTGTACCAGGGAAAGAACACAGTGGTCAAGCCCAGAATTTATCATTACGAAGCCTAATTTATTAATAAAAGACTAATTTGTTGGTAACTGCAGACTAATCTTTCCTAAGTTACAGACAAACACCACAAGGCAATATCTAAAATCTGTTGGAGATATTCCCTGGGGGTTTCATATATTCAGTAGGTTTTGATGGTATCTTTGGCTAGACTCTACCTGATCTCCTTACATATTGATTACTCTCCTCCAAATTAGATCATTGTTATACCTTTTTTACAGAGGTTTTTAATTAGTTGGTTGCATTTACATTTCTTTGCTCTTGAGGCTTCACTAAACAAATGGATAGAACTCATTCCCAGTCAGCCTTAGAGGATGAGTGCACAGTCTTTCTTACATAGGCAGGGATGGATGCATTTGTACTACTCTTGTATTTCAGACTGTCCAGCCTTTTCCCTGCATCCTCTCTCACAAACAATTATCACGCATCACGTCTGTAGAGGACTGGAGGAATTCTTTAGCAAAATTTTGTTTGATTTAGTTCCTTGAAAAACATTTTTGTCGAGTCAATGAAGTAGAGATATGCACTTTATAAGTGACACTGCATGGATCACTCTTAGTTATTTAATATATTAAATGTGATCTAATGCTGCAAATATTCTTAATGTAAAACTCCCACATACACAGTGTTTCATGTAAAAAATTAGAAATTATATCTGAGCTCTACGAAAAAACTTTCCAAGGCTTCTGTTAATTTTCACTTTAAAATATCCAATTAATACTTATTGCAGAATATTTATTCTTCAATGTCTTTCCAAAAGCCACATTTCAATATACAAAAGGGGAGCTGAAAATAACACAGTTGTTTGGTATTATACCTATGAAAATGAATGTTTAGCTGAGTTCAATACGGGATGGGTGCAAATGCACTCATGAAATAAACAATTTAATTTTCCTCCTTAAGAATGACCTTGCAAAACCAGCTTTGTTACAAGAAGTAATAACTGACTCATCATGTTGACTATGTTCAAAATTAAAAGTATGTCTGACTTTCCACACCACCCAAGTCATGGAAGGTAATAGACTCCATATTGGTAAGAAGCCAGCCAGCTCCACTCAAGGTCATCCAGTCAGGCACTGCTATTTTTGGTAGCTAAGCAAAGCCAAACCACTGCAATTTTCAAAGAAAGGAGACCTAATAAATTTGAGAGGTAAGGACTGAGAAGGAAAGCCAAGTCACCCCATTGTGGGGAAGGAAGGTGAACACAGCGCAGCCATCTGGGGCTTGGAGCAAGCCTGCTTCAGCTGCCCAGTGTCATAAAAACTAAAAAAGAAGATGGATGGGTTATAAAAATGTAAGAAAATTGTTTAGGGATTCCTCTCTTTTTCAGTTCTATTGAATAGCTATACTTTCCAAGGGAAGGCATGAAGCAGAGAATATTTTAAAATATTATAACTGCAGTACACAGCACGAGATCCAAGTGTGAGGGGATTTTTCTTGGAGGGTGTGCTGTTGCAGGATTGTTACCTGTCACTGAGGGTTTCTGTTGTAAACCCTATGGGATATCTGAGTGCACCATACATGTGGTTCTCTGAGGCCTCCCTGCAAGGCAGGGACATTGTGCAGCCTCCCATTAGCTGGCTGGTGTGCAGCTGCCTGTGGTCACCTCACTCAGATATGGTAGAGCTGAGCCCTGCCAGCCTGGCTCACCCTCAGCTCCTGCTCTGCTCCTCCTCGCCACAGCCTGACAGATGAATCTTACAGCAGAGCAATGTTCAAGAAAAGGTAGTATCTATTCTACATATGCTCTTTGTGGACCTAGGCCATTCAGACTTGGAAGAAGGCAGGCTCAGAGGGCTGTTTGCAGTCCCATCACAAGCATCCAAGAGAGCAGTAAGAAACAAGCACTGCAGCATGATAGTGAAAAGATAAAACTGTATTCAGGCTAAACAGGGAAACTGCTATCTGAAGCCTGAGGGTTTCAGCTACAAAGCTAGTGTTAAGATTATGTTGATCAGACGATTCTTCTACACAGAAAAAAGAAGATGACAATCAAGCAAATTAGCAGAGGGAGGGAGGAGACAGTGCGTGTCTTGAACATGTGCAGTAAACCACAGAATTTGTTATAAATTGTATCTGTGTGTACATTTGCTAAGTCAGCTGTATATAATATTTTAGATATGCTTTAGGGTTGTTTTGCACCAATAATTTTTCAAACATTATTCTGTTTTTACACTGAAAGTCTGTCCCTTAAGTGTACTGAAGCTCACCATTTCTTTGACAAGACCTTATTAAATAAATAATCCACTGCTTTGATGTTTTTGCTTTAAGGAGAATGAAAACAACATTCTGCCAGTGAACGTTGCAAGGAATTCCATTTGCTAGCATTAACAGCAAGCTGTTACTTCTGCAGTCACATCTGCATCTGCATGCACATCTCCAATTAGTGTTGATGAAGGTGTTATGTGCATGTAACCTGGATATCTAGCTACCTAGTTACCTACTATATCTAGGTGTAGATAGATACTGATACAGATATCTAGGTATCCTATCTCCTAGTAAATAGATATATAGATATCTAGCTATCTGGCTCTATACAGATATCTATATTTGTCTGTCTAGGTAGATAAAGGTATCAAGATATAGATTATCTATCTATCTATCTATCTGTCTGTCTAGATCTACATCTAGATCTATATGATTACCTCTCTAGATCTCCAAGTATCGACCTAGACAGATGTTTAGATGGATCCAGAGAGGTAGATATCTCTAACTATATAGGTCTGTGTCTATATCTGTATGAGTATCCGTTCCCAACCAGATGAGTATAGATCCTGGATACTAGACTTAGACATGTAGTTCAAAGTTTTGCTGGTTGCTCCATAAATTTCAGGCCAGCTAAGGAAAGTGACATTCTCTCTCAAACTACCAGTATGGACAGAAGGACACAGTATTGCTCACCACCCAACATTTGATAAGGTTGTACTGCTGAAACAATGGAGTCTGATTTGATTTCGTCACAAGTCCCTCTGATTCTTTATTTTCTTGGAGACATTTAATTTAGATTACTGTTCAAGTAAATTAAATTAGTATTAACCCTGTCTGTGAAAAGGATGCTTCAGAAAGGTAAATGTACTCCTCTTGGCATGCGTGAAAATAAAATTATAAATTGTCCAAAGCTCAATGCAGATGGACCTTTTCTAATGAGCTATCACCAATGTGTAAGTCTAGGTTTACTACCTATGTTTGTGTGTTTTTCAAAGAGAAATCAGTCTTTCAATATGTTCAGAGATGAGGCTGTGATACCACTCTGGTACTAAATTATGCATGGGTAGAAAAAAGCATGAAATGTCCCCATCGTATTAGGCGGACACAGGTCTGAGCAAAACTGATGTGTTGAGATGCAGTTTATCAGATTGGCTTTGCAGGAATTGACCAAACTTTGTTACCAAATATATCTAGTCTAAATGATTAACTGAGCAGAAAGAAATGAGCCAGAAACACATTTAATAAAAACCCACAGTTCAGTGGTAGCTATTAGAACTGAGGTTAGCTTCCTAGGTCCATGCTGTTTTTCAGCAAATGGAGGGAAAAGAAATGGCTCTTATTACTCTTGTTTTCCTAATTTTGCTGAYGATTATCATTTTATAGGGGCTGAAAATTGTGTATTAGTCTCCAGAATATCTCTATTACAGCTGTGGTTAAGATGTGCCCTACTGAATTATTATCTGACTTAATTTTTCATGAGCGCTGTCTGAACACCTGGCTTTTGATGTTCAAAATAATTTAAAATAAAGTCTTATTTTGTAGTGAACATGAGGCATCATCTGCCTGCCACGTACTTGTTTACTACCTCCAGCTCCATTTCATAATTGTTCCTAAATAGAGCAATTTATCTAACTATCTATCTATGGTAAAATTTCTGTAACTGTGGCTCAGTCCTAAGGAAAGACATGAGAAAATCTGTTGTATTGTAAGTTGCATGATTACGTAAGTGCCCAATGTGTTCTTAGAAGAGGGAAATGGCAAACACATACTTAACTTATCACTAGTTCAAAACATGTTTGGATCTCTAAATGGGATGGAACTAACACATGAGTCTCGCTGGACAGAAGGTCAGTTTTAGCCATCGTGAACCATGATATGGTAGTTAAGGTGATAGTTTCCTAAAAGGAATACCAATGGCTGTCTTTACATTCTCAGTCAACTCCTTCAGGCATGCTGATGAGTACTTTGTACAAATTCTGGTTCTCTTCAGATGAGATTGCATGGTAATATATAGATCAAGACATGTTTTTCATGCACAAGTTATGATTTCTTTCATAATGACGTGTTATATGCAGATATCACAGTTAAGTAATTCACTTTATATTTCAATAGTGTATTGTAGAGTCCTGCATTTCACTGGGATTTCTGAAGGGCAAAAGCAAAACAAGAATGTAAAATAAAAATGAAAATCCTAGAGGTTTGGGTCACTCCTCTCCCACAAAGCTATATGAGCATTATTTTTATTGCAAAGAAAGACTTTGATCTATGTCTTTGAAGCACTGTGCACCTTCCTTCACAGACTCTGTTGCTTTACTGTTTTCAAAGAATAATATTCACTTTGAGTTCTCCTTGTTTCAGAAAGCCCGCCCCCACTGACACTTCTACTGTGCTGATGGAGATAATATCAGTGCCCTGTACCACATATTTTCCACATATTCTTATAGGATAAAATGGTATAACATACCAATTGGTTTCATTTGGGTCATAAATGTGCCTCTGAATTTCCTAAAAGTGCAGTAAACTATCTGTCTTGCCAGACGTATATCTAGATCTTATGACAACAAAATCCAGGAAATCATAATTTAATTTCTCCTGGGAAGATTTGTCCCAGCATTTTAAAGTGTAGGAAGTTGGAAACTGCCAATATTTGCTTTTCACCAACTCAGAAGAGCTAGTTTTCCTTTGCTCTCTTCCCTCCTTTTCTGTCCCATACTATTTTTCTCTGTATGTACAATCTGTCCTTGAACCACATTGGCTCTGATCTTCTCAGACTGCTTGCTAGGCTAGTGAAAGGCAGCAAAATGGAACAGGTGTACAGAATCCTACAGTGCAAAAGAGGATAAAGGAAATGGGAAGAACATGGAGTCTGTAATGCTCCACCCTTCTCACACACATCACAGCGCAGCACAGTACATCACGCCCCGGGGTTGCATTGTGTCATCATACAAGACATGTTATAAACTACGGGAATAACTCCACTGAGGACTGCACTTATCCCTTGCAAACAAACATCTTCTCTTAAAAATTGACTGGACACACAACAAAACCTCTAGGCTGACTTGAAGACAGTGTTTGAAAACTAGGTGGAAGACGAAGGTGCTATTGGAAAGTGACCTGATACATATTAGTTTTTAAAATGGAGGAGGACAACAATGAACATTACCAACAGATCCTATAGAAGTGACAGATGTCCACTTATCTAGTGAAGTTGTCATGAAGGCTTAGTGGAGTTTGACTGAATATTTGAACTCTTTAACCTCTGGTTCAGATATTTTCATAAGCTGTTTCCTGATGAGCAGTAAAATGCCAGTTACCTAAAGCACCACTAGGTAAAAAAGCCTCAATCTTCCCATTGTCCCCACAACAAAACCTTTTCTGCAAAGTCCCTCTAATTTTTAAGCTATGGATTCAGTCTATCAAGAACACATTTTGTCTTTGGCTAGCTCCTGAGAAAATTCTATATATAGGAGGGTAATAATATGTAGTTTTATGACTACATTATTTTATCCATGCTTTGCTTCATCTTTTTGGTACTCATCCATTCTTTTGTTGCCATTGGACTCTGCATCCTTCATTGTTTATCAGAATAATTAGATCAAACAGTAATTCAGATTTACTGGAGCTCTTAGAGCCCATTCAATGGGCTCCCAAAGAGTCTTGGAAGTTGAACAAGTTCATATTTTGCCTTTTCCTTTCCCACCAAGGCGTGTGTGAATTTTCTGGCAAACTCATGGTGCTGCACTAACCCACTGCTTGGCAGAAAGGAGTTTGATAACTGACCACAATTTCGCTTTCTCTACATGCCAGTGAGTGTGGGAGAGCTCAGGCACTGCTCAGTTTCTCTGGATTACCAAAAAACACCTAGTTTCACAGTGCAGACAGCCAAGTTTAGTCTGCCTGGTCAAAAAGAGCACTGTGTGCAAGGGTGGCTGGGTATGAAATTAAAGGGAGTTGTAGCGAGGGGTCAACAGGGGTTTGACCTGGGCCCATGCAGGAGACCCTCTGGAGAGAGGAAGAAAGGAAAAGACAGAGTTTTCCAGCTGGTGATAGAAGCTCAGTTCCAGCAGAGAAGCTGGCACAGGGAGCACAGGACCTCCACCCCTGCCACACTGCACCTCGGGGCACCACTGCGAGCAACTTGACTGTGCTGTGTCTAATGTCACCCTTACAGACACGTGGTGGGCACGGCCTCCTGGAATACAGACCGGGCATCTGACACTACCTTAAGCCCTTCAAATAAATGCCTGGGTGTCTGTGCCAAGGAACACACCACTGCACTTCTGCTATCATAATGTTTGTGTTTGACTCCCGTGTGTTCTAAAGCAAACATACGCACCCCAGATTACTGCTACTGGTGGAAAGCTTACAATCTGGAAAGAAAAAAGGGACTTTCTCGAAGGGTTAAAAGAAGACCATGTTGCTTCTTTGTAGTTCTTTGCACCATACCAAAATGGAAGCTCCTTTAAGGCCACCTATACCTTTTCTTCTTTTCTTTTTTGTTAAGGAAATGAGGTATCAGATCTGAAGTGTTGAGGCTGAACTGTCAGTTTAAGATTTACATAAAGCAGATCTCTGGCAAGGCTGCACATCTCTTCAGCAAGACTTCTCTTGGGAAACCAAGTTTTAGAAAAATGTCTTGAAACTTGAGAAATGTAAAATAAAGAAAGATTACTGTCAAATAACTGGTTCATGGAAAGCATCAGTTGTATCTGAGGTGATCTGTAATGAGCTGTGTGCTGATTAAAATAAAACGGTAAATCTGAACTACTCCGCACACACTTTATCATTTGTGTCTTAATATATCACCAGTTAAATATGCTTGGTGACTCTGAGGTGATCAGCTGCACAGAACCTGTGTCTCAGCTCTCCAAAAAAAAGCCACGACACTTCATTTCCAGCACACTGGAAAACAGCCCATTCATCATTGCCATTGGGACTGTAGTTACCTGACATTTTCCTGCTAGGGAGAGCAGGGGATTTTGCCAAGAGCTATTTGCTTGCTCACTGCTGCCATGGAGCATCATTCTTCTCCTTTGGTTGGGATGCTGTGCTCAGCACATAATAACCAGTGCACGGGGCACATGAGAGCAGAAGCTGGAGGGATATCAAGATGTAAATGCAAATCTGTACCAGCAATAAACAAAAAAGTAGCCAAGTTAGCTCAGCCAGATTAAAAAAATAATAATAAAAAGAGAGATTGCAAAAGTCAGAAGAAAGCAGCAGATTGTACCTTTGTAGTGGATTGATGGCAAATACTCCTGTTCTGATACATTTTTTTTTTCACCTCTTCCCAGGAAAGACAACGTCAGGACATAGAGTCACCTGGCAAATACTCCTGTTCTGATATATACTTTTTTTCCACCTTTTCCCAGGAAAGACAATGTCAGGCCATGGAGTCACAGTCAAGCGGTGAACAACCAGAAAATTACAATGGAGTTGTACTTCTTCCATTTCCTCATTGTTTCTTCAGACTGGCGAAAAGTGCTTCAATTCAGACACATTTCTGAAGTGAGCCACAAAAGATTCAGGACAATAGGGTAAGAAAGCAGAAGTAAAAAGGAAAGGAGAGAAAAGAAATGTGGGCTGGAAAACACCCTGCAGGATCAGGTAAGTATGCTGTTAGCATTCCTGACCTGGGTATGTACATGTCTAGGGAGATTTCTGGTGTGCTGTTGCTTTGATAAGCAGAACACCTTGTAGGTTTGGGTTAAGAAAAAGCCAACTCAGACAAAGGAGAGTGCCAGGTCCAACATTTTACAAACTTGGCCTAAAACTGAACATAAGTTGAGGAATTAATCTCTTATGGTTTTTATTAGATGAACATATATGTGAGCTGATAAGGAATCACTCACCGCAAGTCCTAGAATGGCAATGCAGATCCAACAGTCCTAGAGGGAGAGTCAGAACCCTGTGCTTCCCTTGCCATCTCATTTCCCATTCTTTCTCATCATAAAGATACATAAACGGCCTCTTAAAAGAATAATGAACAACTGGCCTCTGGTATAAAAAGTAACATCAAATCACACACACGCAGTTTTCGAAGATATATGTGCTTTTCCCATAAGCAAAAACTAGAGAACTAGTGCAAATTCAAATTGTGCTCTCCCCTTACTCCACACTAATGATGCCTCCATTTAATTTTTGTTACCGTGTTCCAAAGAGATTTCACAGTTATAGCTAGCATTGTGCTAGCTAGATAAAACATATCTAACGTTCTAATGAGATAAAAAGTAATGAAGTGTTCACACAATATATTTTCCGTCCACATTTCACAAGAAAATTGGGCAAAATCCTGGTGCTGGGCATTGACCCCGTATCCATCAACACACAGGTGCTAACAGCACCTAGGAGATTTTTATTTTATGGAGCAATAACATAAAACTTATGCACAATGTGTGCTTGCTTAACTTTTGCTTGCCTCATGTACAGAAAGCAAGATCCTCTCAAATGCCATCTGCAAGCATCCATCTTTCATGTTCTCTCTGAAGTAAGTTCACCATGAGGAGCTGCTGAATATGGTTAGAGCCCAGGGTGACTTCGGGGTGGAATGTGCTCATCACTGCATAGAACACAGGGAAAGTGTAAGAATTTCAGGAAAAAGCTCATCTGCTAACCTGCAACTCAGAAATCCTAGTTTTCCGTGCTAAATAGAGAAGATAAATATATTTCCTCTATACCTACCTCCTACAGAATCAAAACTACTTCAGAAAACTTCTTCACAGAAGAAATTAGTCTCACGTGGGACCCATCCCCCCAACACCCATTCAAAATAACACCCTGGAGAATTAATGACACCCCCCTYGAAAGACCCCTCACCCATCCACCCCAGGCTCCAAGTGCCAACCACAGCAACCACAAGGGGAACGGCAGTCAAGCTGCTTTCAGGATGGCAGGAGGAAGGAATTACAGAGACTTTCGCCTTGGCCACAGTAGTGCTTTTCACATCCAGGATTTCAGATAGAGAATTATCCAGAATCAACATGATCTGKCACCATCAGGAGGGTAACAAAGACCCTAAACAGATGCTGAGCTCAGAGTCTTGTGTAACCCATTGCTGCCTTAAGCTGCATAAAAGTTAAGACTTGGGCTGAAACTTTGTGTCAAAATATGTAACACCAGTTTTGAATTAAAAAAATCCWTTTTAAAATAAACTTTCATGAAAATAAAATATTAATATATCTTTCCACTGTGCTCAGAAAACTGGCTATTACTAATTTTTTGTACACATAAGCCATAGCTGTACATGCAAGTGTTTGAATATGGAACAGTACGTACCCAATTTGGAAATTTAGATGATTGCTAACATAAACATTAATGTAGATTTTCAGGTTTTTTTAGRTAATGGAAGTGTTTCTTTTGTGTTTGTGAGGACATCAGGTACTCTTTGGATGATTTTATAAAAGCTCAGTGTTTTCTAAAATAGAATCCAATCAAAATAAAGTTCTGAATGTAGGTTCACTCTAAATATAAAAAKATATAAACAATACTAAGAAAAAAAGCCCAGGCTGCAGGAAACAATTTTTCTGCAATCTGAGCCTCTTTTTCTAAACTGTTCTTTTGTTTGCACAGATATTTCTTTTTTTTTCTTAGTTGTGAAATATAAGTTCTTAAATTATGCTCTTCTGATTCATCAGGCCTCTTTGCTGTACTCTAGGAGCAATATTTCCCCTCAGTGACTTATTTTTATCTTCTTTAATATTGATAGAGGTAAGACYGGAGAGGGAAGGCTTTCTTAGCTACAGTGCTAATATTTAGCACAGAATTCACTTGGTAGCAGCACAGCTTTAGCCTGGGCTGCCGAGCAAGCAATAAACCCTTTAAATGGCTCAGGGACCACTGGGGCCAGCGCTGCGCAGAATTCATGAAGCCAGGCCTGCAAAGGCTGCTGCTTTGATATTGCTTTCAATGCCTGGAGCTTTCTATATGCATCCGGCCGAGCCTCTTTTGTAATCCTTGATATTGATCGATCCTCCAGAGCACAGCCGCGGGCAAGGAGTTGGAGCTGGAGGTCAACRCCAGAGCCGAAAGTACCTGCCAGTCCCTTCAAGGAAGGGTGCTCTCTGCCCGTCTGCCTCGGCTGAGGCTCCCACTGCCGCTGGTTTTGGGAAGCAGAGCTGCTGTCCGCAGTGCAGCCCACAGCCAGAGAGGGAAGGAGATCGGGAACAGACAAGGAGATGACAGGAAAAACTGAGGAACAACAGGGCTTCATGGAGCCCTGGTAATAAAAGACCAAGAGCACCCTSTGATATAGTGATGGGTTCTGCCAATATGTTCTGCACATAACAATAAAATCTATTTCTTTCCCCCTTTCCTACCTCCCTTTATTTATTTTCTTGCTCTCAGGGCTTGCCAGGACCCCTTACTGTGCTTCATTTCCATTATGCTTTCCAGTTTAGCTGCTTTAGTATCAAGGTTTCTCTACTTTTTTCCTTCTTCTCTTTTTCAGTAAAATAGTCCAGGGTATTTTTATTTCTTCACTCTTGATTGTAATTTTCTGGAGTCTTCTCTGGCCTCTGTGGCCATTTACAATGATTATCAGTTTGCAATAGGTAATGAGTTTCTCTTTTCCTTCTCCYCCTCTCTCTTTCCCTCTCTGCTTCTTTTTCTGGCAGAGTCCTTCACTTATTCAAAATAAACAGACAACTGCATAATTAACAATCGTAATGCCAAAAAGAAAATATAATTGAGTCTTCTAAATACTAAGGAAAGAGAGGGAGAGCTTGATAAGTATTGCTACATTTTCTTTCAAGTCATGGGKTTGGGATTTCTTTTCTCCCCCATTTAAATCCTGTTTAGGAACAAAAGATTTTTGTGTTTGCAAGAAAGAAGGGATGAGTGATTTTAGATTTGCATTTTCTTTTTGCTTGAGTCTGGAACTTTATTGAAAATTAAAAAAAAGTTTTTCATCTTACAAATGAAAGCATCTGTTTAAATAAAAAGCCACTTGAGAAAAAAAATCATAAAAAATAATAATTATTTTTCCAAAGCAGGACTGAAATATCCAGAGGTCAGTAGAAAATGACTAGCACTCATTTAAAGGTGTCTGTTTCATTTTTCTGAAACCTCCATTTAAGCTGCTTATAAAAATCTACGTTAAATGATTCGTCCTYGTTTCACACAAAATATCTTGCCTCTTTCAAAAAACCGCAGGAGCCTTTTAAACACATTCATTTTAATGACGCCTATTTGTCAAAGTTTGTTGGCCATATACAAAGAARCACTTGGAGACAGTAGCCAAGACTGTCTTCCCCTGGAGCCAGCTGTGGTCCGAGCAGGATGGGGAGCCAAGGAGTGGGGTGAGAGCTACAAGGCAGTGCAGTCTCTATGGGTGCGGAGTGTAAGGGCACAGCAGAGCCCTCCATTGGGTTCTGTCCCATGGGCCAAACCAGTGCCTTGGAGGGGGCTTTGGTCTGTCACCTAGAGTATAGAATGGTGACAAGAGGTGTGGCAGTCTCACCATGTGCTGTTCTCATGGCCATGATGAGCCTTGGTAACATCTCTGAGATGCCACRTTCCCTTACGTTCCTGGAGAAATACTTGCATCATGTCCCATGTATGATGAACAATTCTTTTTGAAGGGCAGAATATAAAAATAGAAGAAGAAAGACAAATATATAATCTGGAGATTGTATAATCTGATTGTTCTCCCTTGAATTCTGCCCCAATTTGACCTGGGAGAGAAACTAGGAGCCTCATCTGTGGAGAGGAGTTTGGAGAAGCTATTCTTGGACATCTTCTCAGTCTTTAAAATACCTGAAAGTAATTTCTTCACTTTGACTTCTGAGCTCCCCAGGCACCTGACCGAAGACTCCAGAATTCCACATCAGAACACAGACTGCCCTGGTACATTTAGATTTCTCATTAAATCASTCAGGCTTTTCAAGCCAAAATCCCATCATGATGGGCATACTTCTGTTACTCTTCACCTTTGTGAAATAATTTCTTAAATACAGCATTCACCCAGGGAGACACAAATAATTTGGGGGCTCAGCCTGAGGGGACTTAATGTGATTGYTCCCATATTCCAAGAGGCTGCCAGGATTGAGCTGGGGTCAAACTGCTTTCATTTCCTGCAATGCCTCATGTCTATGGTGAAAGTGAGAGACGCACTACGGAAAGCTGAGCCTGACTCTGGTATAGCAAAGCATAGAGCCTCTGGTTTGAGGGTGGTTTTCGGTTTCTGGTCCCACATGAAAAATTTGCTTATGCATTTTTGCATTGGAGTATCACTTAAAAAAAATACTACACAGCTGAGGAGTACACAGCAGGGCTCAGMGTCCCACTTACCCCAACTCCACTCAGGTGCAGAGACCCAAGAAAAATTATGGGGTTTTGTGGGAAAAAAGAAACATTTGTTCCTCAATAACCCAATATTTCCTCAATTTTTTTCAGTAAGCTTTGTCTGATACTGCAGAMTTTCCCTTTTTCTTGTTAAGGAAATAGTATTTTTAAAGATCCTATGAACCTTTTGAAAAAACATAAATAGTTGCTTTACCTTTCACTTGAGGCCCTTCCAACAACGGCAGGTCCTCTGCTCTGCTGCTCCTCAAAAAGCCCAAGTGAACCAGAAGATACATTGAAATCCTGTAGTAAAGCTGTGCTTGGTGATGGCTCATGGGTTAGCCCAAGACCAGTGCCAACAGGCAGCCKGGATTCATCCAGACTATTTTAGGAACAAATTTTCAGCTCTCTGGACACAACTCATGCTTGTGCTCTAGCTTGAAGGCCAGGGAACAATCCCAGAACTATTTTATTTATTAGTAAAAATGTAGCCAGGGAGACCATTGTCCTAAGAATACCTAGTCGGCCTCAGCATACTTTATTAATTATTATTATTATTATTATTATTATTATTTCTTGTCTTAATAGAAGACTGTGTTCGACAGGACTTTTTACAAAAACAAAGTATGTGGAATTTGACCCAATAGGAACATGAACATGGGAGATCCTTCACAAGCTGCTCTTTGTTTTTTTTTTTTTTTTACAGAGCACACAGTCAGTGCAGCTCCAGTACTTTCTCCACTGTGTATTTCTCCCTCAGTTCGATCTCGTCCTCTACATTTTCCAGTTGTCATACTGAAGTATTTTGGCAGAATTCACATGCCGATCAAGGTTTGGCCTGGCTCGTGTCACTTTACCACACTTACATGCTTGTGTACGCTTCAGCCTTACAATAACAGAAACTTAACACACTGTAAATAAACCCTATTGTTTTTACCCATGTGCAAGCCTATTATCATTAGCCTTAACTTCACAGAGGGTGAACATGTTCTGACTTATACAACATGATTTTTCCATTCTCCTGCTGATTTCTCTCAATATTTTATTTTAAGCTCTTTGTAGCTGAATATAGGCCAAACTCGGGATACTTCAGCTGCTCAMACAGAAACAATCTACTTTGTTCCAACTGTGAGCCCAAGTCAGTCAGATTGCACAAGAAATGGAAAAAGAAATTGGGCGTATATTTTTTCACTAGGATTTCAGGTGCAAAGGAGCCAAATTTTCCAATGCCACACTTCTACCCAGGGGACACAGCATATTCTGCAGGGAGGGAACCTGCTGAGTTCTGGCTGATCCCACGCAGGGAGGTACAGCCATACGGGGACCTGGTGCCTGGCCCAATCAACACCAAAAGTCAGATCAAGGCCATTTGGATGGCCTTTGGCAGATTGGGTGAAAGACTCAATTAGTCAGCATCACTAAAGCCACTTCTGCAAAGTGGCTGATTCTGTTGGCTGCCACAGTCCTGTGGTTTGTTGGGCTTTTTTTTTGGTGTGTCACCTTTGCTTTAGTTTCATATCATGCTATACTGTAATCCACTGATTAGGCCTCTATTTCTCAAGAATCTTCTTCCCATTTTGGCATTTTGGAGTATGATAAATTCTTTTAGTTTCTTCTAATTTTTTTTTGTAAAAAGGCAACAGAATTAATTTACTTAGGTATACCATGAGGAATTAGATCATCTCTTTTTTTTTTCCCCACTGGATGTCTGTGGAATGGTATATAAAATGCCTCGTTCTAGGTCTCACTAGAACGAGCTACAGGAAAAATGACTTTGTTTTCACTTTTTGGTATTCCCTACTTTGGTTTCCAAGAATTGAATTGGCTCTTCCACCTCCAACGTCATACATGGCAATCCTGTTCAATTGGGGGTTTTTTTGACCCCTTCTCAGAGGCATTGTTTTTGGAGATACTAACAAATTTCAAAAATCTTATAATTTAAAAAACACAAGCAATGATCAGATGCACTTATTTTCCAGAGTAAACTGAAGCAGCCATGAACTGAAATTATCACAGTGCATGGTTATGTGTTAACACCTTAATATAAAATAATGTTAAAGAGGTCCATTTTGCACAGGGCTAGGTGCTACAGTATATTTTCACATGAATATCTGGAAAAGGAGAAGAAATAACACTGTCATTTAAATAACTTCCAGTTAGGAGTTTAGCACCTCAAAAAAAAATGAAAGACATTTTCTTTTGAAGTCTTTCCTGCCAAGCATGAGTAAAACAACAGGTCTGCATTCAGACTCTGGCTCATGGGTGTTCATTAAAACAAATAAACAATGAAATGGTAAAGAAAGCATTACACAGCTTAAAGCCTGGTCTAGTATCAGATGAATAATAAATACATTAGTGTTGGCTGAGCAATGGCAAAATACATTTCCACATACCAGGAGATAATCAGCTCACTCAAGGAGGGCTGTGTATGAAAAGAGCTTTCTGAAGAAACACATCACAATGTAATTGAGAATTTGTTACTGCTAATCCAAAGGCTTTGAATTTACATCCCCCAGTTTGCTTTTCCTTTTTATTTGTCTCAGCATACCCTGTGTTGCAGTAAATACATATAAGTTAGCCCAATATGAGTGAAAGAGGAAAATATGGAAAACACAGTGCCTGGAGAGAGGTGCTACAGACAACTAGCACAGTCACCCAGTTGCCTTCATATAATACAATGTGTTTAGGAGTGGCAAGATATTTTAGGAACAATTATTCTTTTTTTAGGCTTTTTTTTTTTTTATGCTAAACCCTGGCCAACATATTTTAAACCTTACTGATGCCAAGTGACAAAATGTCTTCAGTCTTTTAGCACACACTCTTAGTAATCATAACAACATTTTTGTATTATTATAGGCAGTATTGGCAGTGTGTTCAATTGTGCATGGAATAAATAGCTCACATTAGCAGTTTGCCTTAAACTTCATGTGATGGTAGCAGCCAGCTTAATTAGGCGCATCTTTCTGGGAAACCAGTAATAATAGTAATGAATGAACCTGCTGCTGACCTGCAGTAACAAGAAGTTCTTCAGAGCATTTCTGAGTTTGAAACTAGGGATCACCTAAAGTTACCCACTCTGTAATGCTGTGATTGGGAAAGGCAGCCAATATCTTAGTTTGATTGTTATCCCTTTCTTCCTTACTGGCCTTGGCCAATTTATACCTCACATGATCTTCAATTGTTTTCCACTGATGGGATTTTTAACATAGTGGTTCAACCTGATGAGGGGTTGCTGTGTGAATTCTTCCACAAGAGAAATATTAAAGAGTAGTTTAGATATTTTGGCCGGTTAACCAGAAGCAAGAAGCATCCATTTAGGTTCACAAAACTAAATGTGTCTATTCAGATCATACCAACCTAAAACGTGTCTGAGGGAAGGAGAAGCAAATACCTTCTGCAGGAGAATTGTCTCTGATTTTAGAAAAAATCCTTTTCAAATAAAAAAGCAAAACAAAGAACCTTTTCACTGGAAAATTCCCAACTAACTCTAACATTGACAGATTGTGACTTCTGAGAAAAAGCCAAAAACAAACACAAAGACATAGAGCCTGGAAAACTTGCCTTGCAAGGAAAAATTGAAAAAGCTGAGGGCAAACATTTGACAAAGATGGAAAGACAAATAGATGTTTAAACATATTTGAACTGCATAAACATCAAGCACAGAGAGAATTTCTGTAGTTAGACACATTCTGTCATAGAACAGATTAAGGAGACTTGTAGTCATGGGGCAGCCTAACAAGAGAGGAAGTCAGAGACACAGAGTACATTTTTATGGATGACATCTATTTTACTATTAGCAGTAGAAAAATTGGAAAGGTAAAAGTAGACTGCCTTAATTTTTGGAACTCAGGGAAGCAGAAAACAAACAAAACAAATGGAAATAGTAAAGAATATAGTTGATATTTTATAGGAAATATAGGAAAAGTACAGAATATCCTATATTCACGTTGGTAAGGAAAAGGGCTGAACAGCCTAATTGAGCATTTTCTGATTTTTCATTTCTATAACTGTCCAGAGACCAGAGTATAAAGAATCTGAATACCATGCATGAGACACCATAGGCACAGGGAAGACATTGTTGACAGCAGTCATCATTGGTGACTATTATTTAAATAAAAACTATAAAATTCTTCAAATAAAGTCCTAGGAAAAGACATAGGCACTAGCTAAAACCAGCAACAGTAAGCAGAAAAGCAATGTGAAAGAAATCATGAACAGTCTCCTCCAGCAGTTTGAACTCTGCCAAACAGCTCAGTCAGGAGCAAAATATGCAGCAATTTAGTCATAAAGAGAAGAGACATGGAGGGAAACCTTTCCTTTCCCTTCTTTTTCTCCTCATTAATTAGTAGCAGTGATGCATCTCACCTAAGCCAAATAAAGGACAAATGAAGAGACTAGAAATAGTACCTTGCACTCAAACTCTCTGAAATGATGACTGAAAATTTTTTCCAAGGGAAAAAAGAATTTTACATTTAACAATATTAAGGATACAACAAAGAATCACAACCACCAGAATTAAGATTTGTTTTATTCATCACAAGGTCAAAAGGTTAACAAAGCTGGCTATGCAAAGCGTAAGCAGAAGAATTCTAGAAATCACAGATAATAATGAACCATAAATTGCAGGATTGATACCAAGATGTGCTTTTGCCCCAGATGGCCATCAGTCAAATTTTGAATGAATTAAGATAAAGTCACCGGCTAAAGAAAAGTCTTTAAAATGTACATAAAAATATAAAGGACCTCAAAGAATAAAGGTCTCAAAATCAGGTATGAGTAGTTACAATATTTTCAATAGTCCAGAGAGAACACTTCTAGGACTCTCTTTAAAATTCTTGGAGCCTATACCCCAGAAAGTAAGCAAGGAGTCCAACAATAGGGAAGGGAGGAGATGGAGCAAAAGATACTGAGGTTCAGTTGAGTCCTCCGCAGAGTTACTGAGGTACTTTGACTGGTGATCTGACATGGTAGCAAAGCTTCCCCATAACTGTGTTGTGGAGATAAAACAGAAGAATAAATATTTCCATGCACTTATCATGTTAGCTTTGCTTCAGATTAAGTCTTTGAGTGTTATTGTTACAGAGCCAGACCACAATGCTCACRCAATCTATACATAATCTGGCTGGGCAGAGTTAAGAAAAAAAACAGGTTTGGGTTTCACTTTTTTCAGTCTTGAGAGAGCTTGAGAAGTTTAAAACGCAAAATAAAACCAACTAAACCGTCTTTACCTCCATATCCACCYCAAGGAGCTATGGAAAGCAGAGGATTCTTGAGGAATTACACCGATAATCTACCCTGCTCTCTTTCAGGGGTCGTTATTCAAGCCCTGGGGCCAGCAGCACAAACAGTGCCTTGTTCTAAACTGCAGTGGCTGAATTCTCCTGCCATGTGGTGACACTGGTTCAGGGGAAAAGAAAAGGGGAGGGGGAAGGGGAGAAGCCCTGCCGTTTCCATCAGTCAGACAGACAGCGAATTGAGGAAGGAGCAGAAGTTGTTTAGGACTGTCTAGCAAGTGACAACTGCTTGATTGGCAGAGAGCCACGATGAGCATGCTGTGCCTTTAAAATAGGTGTCTATCTTCAGCCTGGAATATATTCAAATCAGGTTGCATAAAAAGCTGTTCCAGCTACTTACAAGCTACTTACAGTAATTAAAAAGAGAGCTGCCTTTGTCTCCCAGAACCTGAACAGAATAAAAACCAAGCAGAGCAAAACAAAACAAAAAAAAGCAATTCCCAAGGTCAGTTCTAAGGTATTATCATCCTTTTCTGCATACGAAATTTACATTTACATACATAGGGTTACATACAAAGTTACTTCTCTGCAACTCTTGATGACATACACTGCAGGAGGTGAGGGTGGTTCCAAAAATAGGAGTACTTAGTCTACGTAATTTGGATTTTAAAATACAGGCAGGGACAGATTATCTGAGCTGCTAGTAGGCATGATTAGGGGTGGGCAGGCAAACCATTATGCTCCAGCCTCTTGCTCCTCTTGCCTTTTTCCTCAGATTTGTCTACATTGGCCAAAAATATCGTACACCCAGAGATCTGGTTTCTGAGTGCTCCTGCTCACACTTCAGCAGTGTGAGGCCCAAAAATATGAGGAACTGATTGCAAAAACTGGATTCCACCTGACATATACAATCCTACTACAATTTTCAGTGGGAACCTCTGAATGTACTCAAGGCATGGAGGTTGATCAGTCCACCCCAGTGCTCTGCAAAGGTGTGCACATATGGAACAGCATAAATTAATTTAATGAAGTGTTTTCTGCCCCAGTCTGCTCTGCTTGCAAACATGCACCTCATTTGTATACCAGGAGGGCAAAAGAGCAGCATTCCTTCCGCAGAGGAAGTGTTCACCCTCAGACCCCTAAAACAGTGGAGCTCTCAGCCAGTTACCATTGCTGTGCTTTAATTCCAGACCACACAAAAAGGAATGGGAAAGAGGCTAAATGTATAGTTAGGTAATGGGATATTAACTTTCTCACAATTTTGAAACATGGAAAGAAGGACAGTACAACATGTAAAAAAATATTCATATGCACAAGATACAATGTATCAATACTATATGTACATACATCAGTAAAATTTTAAGCAATATTGTATGCTTACAGTAGGAGCTCTGTCAGCTTCTTCAGCTAAGTTAACACACTAGAACTTTTTAATTGAACACTTACACAGAAAGTGCTATGGTCTGTTCAATAGTAGGTGAACCTTGCACATTTGACAGGGAGCAGTGTGTGATAGGTATTTGGGGATTTCTTCAGGGTACTCAGAGTGCAGGGAATACCAAACCCAGCAGATAAATTGAGGCAAGGCTGCCACAGCTACATGCCCCCAGGTCCATCCAGCAGCCAGGCTGAGCCCTTATTCCCAACAGGTGCACAGGCAAATACCTGTATATGACACACACACACACACACAGCTGGCCACACAAACCATCACAGACATGCCCAGCACTCACACAAACACACACAGAACCAACAGCCCCTTCTCTGTTGCCCTCTGCATGGCCAGGCTATTCCTACATCCTTCCTCTTTAATCCTTCCCTTTTTCCACCTTTGGTGACACCCCTAAAAATCCCAAAATAACTTTCATGTAACCCCAAAAGGCTCTTCCCTGCACAGTGAATCTTGTCCACATGCTCATCTTTGCCATGAGGCTGAAGGTTCCCCTAGGAGAGCTCTAGGAGCAGCTGGAACAGGGTGTTATTCAGGTTTCCCTGCCTGCCCTTGTGTGTCTGTGCTCCTCTGTGTGGCTGCAGTCGAGCATACAAACTCCCACTCTGACTGAAGCATCCTTTTTCATCAGTCTACACAAAGCAATTACTACAAACCCAATCTACCTCTGATTTCTTCCTGGAAACACTAGTAAATACCTTTAATAAATACAATTAAATCAAGAAAGACAAATGATTTATCATTTTTCAATTCCATCTATTAATAAATAGCAGAAAGTTAACCTAATATTCAGGAAAGATGGCTATCCATTATTTGCAACTTCAGTTAAAATTCCTCCTAGTAAAAGAGTCTGGACTGGAAAATGGGATCAATCAAAATAGAAACTTTTTGTAATTAAGACGAAGAAGTTCTCTCTCATTTTCCCTCTTCTRTCCCCTGGTGTTTCTCACTCCTCAGTTTGTCTGGGGAGGAGACCTTCAATTTATCGACTTTTTAACCTTTCTTCCATTGTATTACAAAAATAACTCCTCCACTTCCAATATTTTATTTCAGAGAGTATTTTATTCTGTAAAATTTCAGTTTATTTCATTTCATAAAATAACACTATTTTATTCTAGGAGAGTAAAATACAGTTTTCCCTGCTGCAAACTTCATGGGAAGCTTGGGGATATTTTATTAAATATTCTTCCCCTAGCATATAATATACTTTTAAAATGTTCATATTTTACTGAAGTGTTTGCAAACACATACACCATTTCTAAGTGGCTCTATTTGTTTTTAACATATTCAAGTATGATCAAAGTAATATACAAATTTCAAGGTCATTTTTATTCAAAATAATTTTTAAAGGAGGATGAAAATTTCATAATAGATTGCAATTTTAAATTTGATCAGAAAAAATACCCTCTCAAATGCACAGCATTTTACTAACACTCTACTAGGTTGTTCATTGTTTATGCACAAGTGGTTTAATTTATTTTGAATGGCTTTTTAAATAATTTTAACTTGTCAACAGTCAACAAAATTACCTTTATTCAATGATAAAGGCTACTCATTTTACTAAATATGTTTTCAGAACATGTCTAAGCCATTCATAAAAAAGGACAATTTTTATAATGTAGTATATTATCTTTGCAGTAATCTGTGGTGCTTGATAATACATGTCATGTCCTGTAAATGTATTGCAAATGTATTGTAAGACATTTAAGTCACTGTACAATACTGACATGGTTTTAAACATGTCATTGACTTCTCACAACTTTTATACAAAAATCTGTGAGGTTTGTTACCAACAATGAAATAGGAGCTAAACACTTACAATGTCTCAAGGTGTATGTGGGAAGGAAACAGAGACTAGGAAGGCCAGGCAGGCTAAACAGTAAATTATAAAATCTGAAATACTCAGACGACCATGATTGTTGAAAAGCAACATTTTGTCTTCTATGTTTATTCAGGTTTTATGTCTCACAAGGGTTGTGCTGCAAGGTGTACCTACCATGAGGTTCTACAAACCTCGTTTTGCTCACACAGTGAGAACTGGGACAATGATCCCTGCATGCATCACTGCAAGGATAACAAGAAATAATTCAGAGCCTCTGGAGAAATTGAAAAACACACCGTGGAAAATGATCAGCTAGTTTCATGGAAGAAAAATAATCCAAAATATAAAATCACAGAGCAGAAGCATGGAAAAGAGCATGAATTTACAACAGCCCAAACTCAGAGGAGGGGCCAGCACAGTTTAGATCTCCAGATACAGGACATCACATCACGATCTTGATGAAGATCAATCTGCTGCAATATGCTGAGTGTGAAGCCATTCTCTAACAGAAATGTATCAACAGACATATTGGAAAGAATTCTGATAAAGGCAAGAAAAATATGCAAGTAATTTTATCCACCAATCCAAACTCATGTGCTCTCTCTAGCCTGATGACCTATAGACATCTCTCTCTGCTCCAGACTTGTCTCCTTCTTTACAAGATAAAATCTGGGTCTGTCTCTCTGACATCTCCTCATGGGTGTTTAGCTGTCAGCTGCAGTTCAGGGTGGTTAAAACAGAACTGCGATTCCCCCTCCCCAGCTTGGTTTCTCGATCTGTGTAGACAATGCCATTATTCTGCCTGTCATTCAGGCTCACAGCACGGACATCATCTTTGGAGAGCAGTCTGAGCTGGCAGCTTCCATCATTTCAAGCCAGCCTAAGCGTGAGCAGCCACAAAAAGCATAACTCAATTTTCCTGGGTGAGGTTTGAGCTGGATCAGCCCCCAACCCTGCTGGCAGCATGGCTCCATAGAAACTAATGGAACTGGGAGAAACAAGCAGTATGATGCCCTTTTTGACAACAGCCTGCTCTGCCTCACAGTGATTACTGTGGGTTTCTTTTTTTCTGGATTTCTTTTTTTCTCACATGGAGCTGCAGAGGTGGAACTCCTCTCACACCACATCCAGCTCCTGCACTCTTCTAGAAAAATGAGACCTTGAACACTGTAATCAGGCACAGCTGAGCTCTCTCCAGAATGCTACTGGAGCCACTGCGCTCTGAAGCTGCTTTGACCACAGCTGTCCACCCTTTGCTTCATGAGCTTCCTTCCCCTGTCATACCCAACATGGATTGCTTATTTTCTATTTCAGGTGGTGCTGACTTCACAACTGTCCTGCCAATCATGTCAGTTGCTGCTCAAACATCCACTCTTTGGCTGTCTTAAACTTAACTCTTAGCATAATAATCAAAGCAAGATGCTCCAGTTGCTTTTAACTGGAGTTTAGTCCCTGGCCTCTGGATTATCCCATTATTTTCGATCTGAAAGCATTGACGGAAAATGTACCCAGGAGTACCTCCTGCTCCCTGTTTTGTTCATCTGAAGCTTCAGCAGATAAACTTACTTCAGCCCCAGACCTTGTCCATTGCAAGGAGTCCATCTGCTTCCGGACATTTCTCTCCCCTCCACCCAAGACCAAAACACACACGCACACACAGACTGTAGGCAAAAACGAGCCACTCAGTCTCATTCCAATTGAAACTGTTCCTCAAGGAGAAGATGATTTGTCTTTTTCTAGGAGCTGGCTGTTATGAAGTTCTCTGTATGTATTTATCCATAGCCAGTCTCTTCAGCATTTAAATGCACAGCTCCCAGACTTGTCAGTAACTTCCTGCTGAGAGAAGCATCTCATGGTTAGCACAATAGTATCACCAGCTGTCACACCTTTGTTGAGCAATAAGGTAAAAGTTTTGGACCCAGGCTTTTGGTGTTAAGCATCGGAGCTCAGACTCAGCAAGTGAAAGCCATAGCTACTTTTCCTCGCATTCCCATTGCCAGTCGTACCAGAGGCCTCTTGCCTTGAAGAATGGAAGGGATCAAGATATTCATCTTCAGGATCCCTGACAGTTACAGAAGAACTGCAAGAGCAACATAGCTGGTGGGAAAGACACCAGCTATTTTAACATTATATATAACAGATACAATATGAGTAGTGAATAGAACACACTTTGTCAGGTACGTGGTCATTAGCTGCTCCCCCACAAGCATAGGAAATATACGTCCTCTCTGTCAGCATAGGAAATCCACTCTCAAAGTGATCCCTTTCCTGCTATAGCAAATATACGTGATAAAATGTCCAAGAATAATCACAAAGAGAGGAAAATATTTCAACACTGGTACAACAAGAACAACGGAAAAAAAAAAAAAGAAAGGAAGTAAAACATGCGGAATTAGTTAGGAAAAAATATGCATTAACAATACAATGTATCAGCCTGCAAAACAGTCTCTAGGTAGGGTATAGATGGAAATATCATTCAAGGTATTTGCACATAGACAGGACAAGCCACACCAGAACATATACTATAGCAAGTATAAATCTGCCTTATGTAGGAATGAATCACKTGCTGTTATTATAGGCTGACCAGTGATGCAACATTAAAATTTGCAATAAAAAAAACAGCTCTGTTTTCTGATTCAACACCTAGTCTAGAATTAACAGCCCTTCCCCTTTCTAATTTCTATGACCTTCACCTCTTTTAAATTTGTTGGTGTAGCAGGAGTCTTTGAAACACAGCAAAACAAAGATGATGGAAGACGGATCTAAAACAAGGGAAAGAAAAGAACGACTTCACAATGTTGCAGGTTCAAATAACAACCTGCCCTATCAGGAATTCTCACCGAGTTCTCTCATGGAACACATGGGTCCAACAACACTTACCATGTTCAGCTAATACACCTGGCTGTGCCGCAGAGGGCTAATCTAATCCCTGTGTCCCAGGAGCCCAAAGCAGCCAGCTCAGCTGCGGAACACCTCACCTTGCGCACACAACGTCCAGCAACACAGAATTTTTCTTTTAGCCTTCACTGTAAGAGATATAACCACGGGGAAGGAACATTAGCTAGAGAGAGTCCACACCTTGGTAATACTACATCCCTCTCCAGGACATCAATATCCTGGGAGTCATAAGTAGCAGTAAAGCATAAATGAGAGCTCAGAGATTACTGCAAAGTGGCCAGGGACCAACACGGTTCCCAGTTGGTCCTAGGATTAGAAAGGCATGAAAGCAATTTAAAGCTGACTCTTCTTCCCCACAGCAACACACAGCTGAGCACAGCTCCAGAGAGTTTGGAAAGTAAGCTTTATGCTTCCAGCTTTAATATGCTAATTCAAATTTCAGGTTTTAGTAGACAACTTGGATTTATTTTTATATATGATTTTTGTTTGAGAAATACTTGATTATGAGAAAGTAATTATATCCAGCAAACTGTATAAAATCAATTAAAGCAAAGCAAACTGAAAATTAGCCTGAATGTTTTTCTCTTGCAGTGCTTAGCAGAGATACTTGGCAAGCTTGTGGTGGGCAGGAAAAGGAAGAAGAGAGCATCACCTTGCAAACATTGAAGGGAGATTTAATACTTCTACCTACTAAAAATCAGCAAATTTGCTATACAGTCCTGACTGATCACTAGGTTTTCCAAATTAAATTGAAAAATTCATACAAATGTCAGAGCAAAATCAAAAGCAAGAATTAAATTGAGCAAGGTCATTTTAAACACTGGGCAAAGGAATATGTTCCTGTTTGGTGTTGTAAATAAGCAGTTCAAAAGGTTCACCTTATCTCTGTCAACAGCCTTTCAAGTCTCATAATTTTAGGATGGAAATCACTTTTGAAAGCGACAGGAAAAGAAATATTTGGGTAGGTGCCATCTATTTTGCAGACGCTTGATTTCTATGTAACACAGGAAAGAAATACTGCAGGAACAATCCTTGATGTCAGATGATGGAGTCTTCTGCCACAGGTGTGTGGGGAAAGACAGGGTTTTTCTTTGAGGCCATATGTAGAGTCAGTGTTGGGATGATGTGCTACCTGATGGTGTAGCTCTTACTCATATTACCTCTCACCTGCCACTTTAAAATACATTTTGTTAAGCCTTTCCTAGGTTGGACATTTTTACTTTAGCACATGAGGACCTGTAACTAACTCCTGCTTACCAACAGCTGCATCCTCACAGACAGACACACTCGAGAGGCTCTGTGGGAGCCAGCCCTGTTCCTTCATGGCCAGAGCCAAGGACCCAACATTTATGGTCATACCCACCCTGTCTCATCACAGAGAAACTGAAGGGGCCCTGCACTAAATCCCCAAGGAAGCCCTGTGGCACCAAAATGATCAATGCTTCCCTGCTGCCAGGCAATCTCAGATTCCCGCTGCCCCAGTAAAGCAGTAGATACACACATGGCCACTAGCCACAGGAATTGATGTAAATATTGGATTAGAAGCCACATTTTGCAAGTGACAAATATTGGTCTTACTTGTAGCAATACAAAATCACTCACTGATGAGTAGCACAGCACACACCAGTGCCTGCAGACTATATAGGCATGGCATTTTTGGCAGTAAGAGCCATATCCTTCATCATGGAGTACCAGATTTATTTTTTTAACTAAAAAAAAATTACAAGGAAATGATTCAATATCAAATATTAATAAAAAGCTTCTGTGTCAAACTTTCATAAATCAAGTATTCAAAATCTAGTTGGTGGGGTTTCTTGCTTTTTTCCTGCTGCCCTAGCTTATTTTTGCAAGTGGTTTTTCCATATAAACAGAAATCTTCCTGAAAATTGGACTAGAAGTCTTCAAATCCCAAATCCTTTCAAGGATAAATGGGCTATTTCATCTTAGTTTAAATTAATTATTGTACGTACATTATGTGAACCAAATTGCTTCAGAAAAGGAAGGAGAGGAAGTCTGCACTAGATTATGCCAGATTAATTTCAGCGCAACTCCTTCAATTTCAATAAGAATAATTTACACCACCATCACTAGGAGCAAAATATGCCACAATGTCTGGCAGCTAATGGAAACTCAGTAACTCTGGCAGATGCAGTGCCCAGTTTTCAGCTTTTTTTGTATAATCTTGTAGTTTTTTTTCCAAGTGATTAAAGCAAGTACAGAGAGAATCCATCAATTTTCACCTCACTCTGGTTCCTCTTAGGGATTATTTCTTACATGGAATGAAGTCCTTCCAAAGTCCCTTAAAGAAATATGAGGATTATAAGAGGTAATTTATTTTCAAGATTTTTTCTTTCTTCAATTAGACGTTGAGCTAGTTTGCAGTCTGGTCACTGAGACGAAAGTTAACACTATCTRTATACATAAGTCACTTCTTGAAAAGAGGTCACCTGGTTTTTCCGCTTACTTTCTCACTAAAAATCATTATTTATGTTAATAAAAGCTGATGGATTTTTCTGGAATGGAAGGTGTGTTATCCAATTTGAGATGAACATATAAACATGATTAGTTTAATCTCACTGAAAATATAACTGTCAGGTAAAAACACAGAGAAGAAATGACCAAAAAAAAAAGAAAATAATTTAACAAAATGCTAATCAAGCCTTCTATCAGCAGTTTGCTAACTGGTTTAGACTATAAACTAATGTTGGAGGCAAGCAATAAGAAGCAATACTTGAAGGAACAGGAGCAGGTCAGGAAGAAATTAAGAGTCTCCAAGCAAGAAGACTGAAGAAAACTGCTACATGGTCAGGAGTCCTTGTCAGGTAAAAGCATTTTTGGAGAAAAAATCTCACAGCTCACCTTGAGATGTGACTGAGATTGCTAAATAAGAGTGTGATTTGGCTAAAGAGATTAAAATGGCTTTTCCTTCCAACTTCTCCTTAGAAGGAATTATATTTCATAGAATTAAGGAAAAAGGTAAACGCCATACACAACAAAAAAACCTAAACCCAACAAAAAAATGTCACTAAACCAAAACAAAACTGCAGAACTCATGAAAATCATGAAGAATAGGTTATAAAGAAACTAGAAACCTTTAAAACAAGACAGAGGAATCTTATGCAGAGAGTCACAAAGACAATTTATGTTTTCCTCAGTCACAGCATACATTTTGTTATTGTTGTTCCCAGCACACTGAAAGAGTTCAGCTTTGGGAATTCAATATATTAGACCATTTGCCTCACAAAGAACAGGCAGAGAGTAAAAACATGGTCTGAGAAACTTAAAACAAAAAAATAAAACCCCACCTAGAATCGTTGTATGAGATGCATTTACTTGGCTGATTTACAGGAAGATGAAGGGAGGAGGGAGAGCAGCTACACCAAGCCTGGGACTGACCACAATTAATGAGTTGTGACCAAGACAGACTTGAGCAGTTTCACAGCAAACAGATTTCCATTGTTCATGAGAAGTTAGAAAATGCTGCTGCTTAGAAAAATACCAGCTGTATCCAAGAAACTGTCAGCTGCTGTTATCAATATTGCCTCTCAAGTCTTGACCCATTGCCCAGAAGTCCATTGGGTGACCTTGATCTCAATGGCTTGTGGTGGTAAAGCAATAGCTATAAATAATGCATTAAAAGTGTCCTTCCATGTCAGCAGACTCACATTTGTCAGGCATTTCCGTACTATTCTGGGCCACTTTTTATGGTGTTCTCCTAATGTGCTGTGCATTTTACTTCGACTGCTTTAACATGGATTTATCCCTTCCTTAAATACAAATATATTAATATAGGCTTGTCTCTTCATCAAATGTAGTCTGAAAAACAACAGTTGGTGAGTACAGTGGGGGAAGAAAAAACAGTTTAGGGATATCACATAAAATGTTGGCAACTTTACTACTTTTTAAAACGGTGTTTATTGTGAGGGAGCAACTTGCATGCTAATGGTGTTTTTCATGTAATCTGATGATTCCAAGTGTTTTACAAGGCAGATAGTTACATTCACGGAAATACAGAATATCATTATAGGCAATTAGGCACTAGCAGGGATATGACATGTTAGAAACTCAATAACCTCTTTATCTGATCTCTTTATCACCAGATTATCAAAAAGAGGCACAGAAGGTACCATAAGTGGGCAACCTCTGTTTCAATGCAGGATTACCAGCCCCTTACTCCAGCTTTCTCATCCACTCAAACCTCCCAGCAATGGACACTGCACACTCCTCCTTGACGCTCTACCTCTCTACTTTAACTCACTGTTAGAGAGTTTTCCCAAAACCTAATAGAAATCAAACTCCTCAATTTACTGAAGTCTTCTTACTCAGAATTTATTTTCTTTAACCATCTTCTCCTAATTGCTGCCGTTCTCCTTCACATTCTCTGCAAGGCTTTCTTGTAAGAATCAAACTTGGTAGAGCTTCCCATTAATTCCTTTGTTCTCCATCCATATAAAAAAAGTATATCCTTACACAGTCCCTACTCTTCAGCTGGTCAGTCCCTGACAGGTAAAAATCCCTCTTAAAAGTTGGATGTTGGATAACTTTGCTAGATTAAATTTACATCCATCTGATCCTTCTGTAGTGGTAGAAATTCCCTTCTTTATGGTAGACAAGTACCCATTAAAACATCCCTGTTCTTTTCTCTTTTTATTTCATGACCTTGAGGCTATCAAGAGGACTATTTTTTCTCACCTCTTAGACTATTTTGGTAAAGGCATCCTTTTATCCACATCTAATTTCCCTCTCTACTGCCAGTAAGTCCTTCCTGAAGAAACTGTGACTTTCTATTTTAATGCTCAGTTTTGTTTGTATTTACGTAGCTATGATTGGAACTCTGGGGTGCTGTTTTTTCTCAAATTCCCAATGGCTTCCTGTGAGCTTGTGATGCCACCTCCACCTCTGAGCCTCATTTCCATGCCCTCCTCCTTGTGGGATTAGAAGATCTCAGAAGACATCCTTCATGGGGCTGAGGGACACAGAGAAAGAGAGACATGGGCCATCTTCAAAAAAATTGCATCTCCAGCAAGCTCTCAAAGCTAAGCAGCAAGATTCTAGGGAAATTCAGTTTTTAGCTCTCAAATTAGTGTCATGCATCCAAGAGAGCACATTTAAAGGAGAGATGTCCTCRAAAAGAGGCAGTCCTGGAGACCAGCAGTGCTGTGGTGTCCCTTCTACTGCTGCAGCTGAGAGATGCACTGAAGRAGTGCTCGGAGTCAGCAAGAACTGAAGATTCATGAGACACTTGCTGAGTCTTCATCTTCCTGCTCTAAAGAGTGTTCACTAATAGCTGAGTTTCCAAATGTAATCAGGATCTTACTCCTTTGATGCACTTGATGAACATTTAAAAAAAAAAAAACAAAACACGAAAAAACCTCCGAAAAATGCAAACCAAAAAAACCCCAATAACCCTATTTCAGGTTTTGAGAAAGACTTCAAGTAATGCTATCTGCCCAAGGCATCTTTTTTTCCCAGAAATGCCAAAAAAAAGTCTTAATAATGCACGGTTACAGAAAAATCCCTTTGGTGCCTAGAAACCAAGACAAATTTGGAGTGTCTTAGCAGCTGGGATGTGTTTCCCGCCAACCTGCTAAAGTCTTTTGAAGCGTAAAATCATCAAGGGCCAAGACATGGAAAGAGTCATTCCAGTGAGACACTAACCAGTGCTTTCTGGCAAAGGACAAGTGACAGAGACAAAGCCCAGGACTGTAGGAATCCCCATGTTGTCACAATCTATAAACAAGAAGTTTTGGGAAAGTTTCCAGTATTCCTTGCCATTTTCATATCATCAGCACAAGTCGCCAGGAGAGGCTTCTCTGCTTTTTCCAGTGCCTATCAGCACACAACATGTGTCCCAGCTTCTTCACTGGGAAATTGAAAGTGAAATCATGAGAGTAACCACGCAGTCTTACACACCATACACTGCTTTGTGTAAGCAAGAGAAGAAACATTGTCTCAGCTGGTAAAATGTCATGTGGATTAATTAAGAGGCAGTACATAACCCTTAAACTTCTACAAACACTCAGGACAATGCTGGATAACCATGAGCTACTTTGACGTAGGGAAGATGATGACCCCAAGATTAAGTGTTCTGTACTTTTTTCATATTTGTGGACATTTTAGCAAGTGTTTAACCATCCTGTATAAGCATGATCTTTTGATAAGACCAAATACGTTATTTGACTTTTCTGGGCTCTGCTTTCTATAAGAGAACAGAGGTCTTCATTGCACCAACAAGTGCATCTGTTAGTAGTAACTAGGACACCAGGTAGACATTGAATCATAAAGCTGTGATAAAACATGACATAATTATCAGCATAGTTCTTAAGCTAATTGCCATCCTGGATAGGGACATTCTACCTTGCATCATGAACAGCAATCCCGACCTGTTGTCACACCATATCAGAAACAGGAATTTTTCGTGACCTAAAATTGGAAAGTATCTTTAAGGTATGTTGCATTCAGTTAGCAAAACTAATGTTTGTACAACCTGCTCACACCAAAGAATCACACACAATCAATCTATTTTCAGAGAATCTGAAAATATCTCAGATACTATAGACATTTTAGTCAAAGAGAAATTTTAAGTCATAACCAACATTACACTGCTTTTAAACCACAAGTTAACAAAGATATTGAAAAAAACTTACAAAATATGCTAATTTGGAACTGATCTTAAAAAATTATAATCAATGTTTCCAGTAACTTGACCTTTTTCACCCCAGCTAGAATGTCATACCATACAAATGCAGGCACAGTTTTAGCTACAACACCACTGCTCTTTCACGACTGATTATGCCTTCAGTAGAGACAGAGCCCATGGAAGGTATAAGTAAAGTACATTTAATTTTCTAAAACGTGGTGAACAAGCACAAATGCAGTTCTTTAGTTCTGACCTTTAAACAAGCCAGTTTAAACACCAGTGAGTATCATGCCCCTCGTCTTCTGAGGACAGAAGTTGTGTTCAGCTGAACAGTCTAATAGAGGACTTGGAGATAGGGGGTGTGTGCCAGACGCATACAATACCTTGACATTACGAAAAAGGGCTTTATGCTTCTCTATGCCTTTACCCAGCCAAATAAAAGTGCACTGTCAGTACTGCAGCTACCAAATTAAAGGAATTTGTCCCAGCCAAATATAAACCCACTGGCTTTGGGCCCTGAGGAGCACTGGGGAAACACAATTCCCTGATGCAGCTGCTGGGTGCTGCTGCCAAGCAGCAGGTCAGTATGGGCAGCAGCACCGAGGGCAGTGAGGGTGCCTGGTCCCTCAGCACAGCATCCTCAGCCTCACTCAGACACGGGACCCCTCCGAGCCTCAGTGTCCCTAAGGATCTTTATTCTAAAAGAGGCCAGCTGAGCTACAAAACCTCCACAATTTTTTCTTCTTCTTCTTTATGTCACAGTACTCTCCAGGCTATTGCCCTTTTCTTGTTTCTTCCATGCTTCACACAAGTAGGATTGGCGGATCTTGGCTGGCTTAGTGATAAGATACAGATAGCAAATAACCCTGTTTCACCGGCCCAGCACTTAGCTTCAAATAGCACGTAGGTAACCACTATAGTCACCAAACTCTCTGTTTTCTAATTTCAGGCATAGCTTTTCTCAAATTTCGTAGCTCTTTCAGGCATAGCTTTTCTCAAATTTCGTAGCTCTCACCCAAACTCATTAGACTTACAGGCACACATGAGTAAAGGGGTACATGCAACCTTGAGAGATGAAGCTGTCCAAAGTTATAATTTTTATCTATATTGAATTCGGAGGCCAACAAAGTCATTTAGAGAAATACTTTTTCTCTCTTTCCTTCCTGCCGTGCTCAACCTCCAGCCCTTGCACTGCCCCTGCCAAGCACACCCAAGAACATTTTTCTTTCAAATCTCTGTGTTTGCCCTGACACTTGCACTCCTGTGCCTGTCTGCTGCAGAAGGTTCAGGGAATCACACTCGCCATATGCGACTGCCCACAGAGACAATGAGGACATGGCCAGCAGCTGGCAGGAAAAGTGACATTCTCTTACATTGATGTGATGTTTAATCCTGGGCTCAATGAAATGTATGCCATGATATTTATTAACTAGCTGAGCCATCCTATAACAGCAGAAATTGGCTGCAGCTGTGACAGCCTGTGAAATGGCCCAGGAAACTGGCTGGGGGGTTTCTGAGGAAGAAAATCACCACCAAATTTTAGCATCTTCCAAATAAGCAGTTGTTTTCCTCTATCAAGTGTTGCACAGTGTCATCAGCAGAGCAGGCAGTGAGGCCCATTCCTGGCTGGCTGGTTCCTTCGGATTTGTGTGAGAGGAGAGAGTCAGCCATACCTGCCTGCACTGCAGTGCAGTAGCCTGTGACAAAGGACACGGGGGGCCACCACTGCGGTGACAGCAAGCCAAAAGGTGGCTCATCCCAGCTCTGACTCTCCCTTTCCTTTGACCTGACATTTCCTAAGTCAGTCAAAACTAYAACCTTTTTAATTATAAGAAAAGCCTAGACATAAAGATATACACATGCACACACAAATATATATATATTTACATTCACACATGGATACATATATGTGTGTGTGTGTACATATATATAGGCACGGCAGAGAGATATGATGAAGCTGCACGGAATTCAGCATATCACAGCTTTTCCATTTGAGCTATACAGCAGAAGGATTTTATCGGATTTTTTTTTTCTTGTTTTTTCTTTTTTTCTGTGTTTTTTTTTTTTTTTCTTTTTTGTTACCTTGCTGCTGTAGAGAGGAGCAGTCTGGGGGAGGGGAAGGATGCCCAGAGGCTACTTCATAAAGCTGGGGTGCTGCTGCCATCTAGTGAGGTGCATCTGCCCAAGGACACACACACATACACACACACACGGCAAAGTGTAGGGACACCTTTGTGTTCGCGTTTTCCTGGTAACGCCGGGAGCATGGTGCCACTCTGAAACCAAAGGGGCAGTTCGGAAGCTCAGCTGTAGGACAACGCGACACACAGCAAAAGTGCTTGTTTCCCGTAGGGAAGCCTGCAGTACAGCCTGCATGAGAACGGTTTATTGGGATGGTTCAGAGAGGCTGTCTCAGAACCTGCTGATGTCTGAACATTATCGCTTCAGAGAAAATATATGACGCCCTCAGTCAGGTTATACTAGGGATCAAATTATGAACATGGCAATGATTTGAGCCCCGTGTAATAAATTGTCATAGGGAACTCCAACCCTTGTGAGTGCAGCCTGCTGTCTGACAAAGGCAGCACTGAAATGCAGCTTCTCTTCACCGACCACTTCCACGGGGAAAAAAGGAGGCCTTCTCAGCCCCAAGACAGCTCTTTTCTCACCTATAGCCAGTTCCTAGGGTTTTAGATCACCTTGCAATAGTCAGGAATAAAAAGCAGATCATGAGACAACAAAATGCAAAGTAGACTAGCTACCACCTTCAATTGCAAAAGGCCTTGTGATTCATATGTCTTATCCCAGCTCTGGAGGAACTGAGTATCCCAGGACACAGGTACCAGTCTTGGTGGGCTCCGTGTCATAACACACAAGGATGCTGTAATCTTTCAAAGCCATCCCATCCACACCACCTCCTTGTGGCCTGTCTCCACTTCCCCAAGCTGCCTCCTGGACTCAATGACTCACTGCGGGAGTAGATGGGAGAGTCCAGAAAGAAGTCCAAATATACTCATATGGGAAAGGAAATGAATGAATGACATCACAATGTGTGAAGTTGCAAAGGGCATCAGTTTTGAAGCTATTAAATTAAAGCTACAGAGGAAAGTAAGAAGTCTTGACATTTGAAGTGCTTCCTTGAGAGTTCTGCTTCAACCCATGGCACATCAAAGCTGTTCCTCTGCAGGGAGCCCTAGACACATGGTTATCTTATGATGCAGACATTTGTCATATTTTCCTAAATATGCTGAAAGACCTAAAGATGATACTGTAAAATCTTAGTTTGCTAAAATGTCTGAGAACTGATGGAAAAAAGAAAGCACTGAAAGTGGTTTCTTAATTATTATCCATGGCTCATTGTGCTGGTTTTGACTGTGAGAATGTTAATTTTCTCCATAGCATCTTGTATGGGTCTGTGTTTTGGATCTGCACTGGAAACAGTGTTGATAACACAGGGATGTTTTCGTTATTGCTGAGCAGTGCTTACACGGCATCAAGGCCTTTCCTGCTTCTCCTACTGCTTCTCTAGCGAGGAGAATGGAGTTGTGCAAGGAGCTGGGAAGGGACACAGGCAGGACAGCTGACTCCAACTGAATGAAGGGATATCCCATATCACATGCATCATTCCAGTATATAAAGCTGAGGGAAGTAGGAGAAAGTGAGGATGTTTGGAGTGATGGTGTTTGTTTCCCAAGTCCCCATTCCACATGATGTATCCCTGCATTCCTGGGGGTCACTTTTACTCTTGCAGTTCTCTCCCCCACCCTGCCATGTGGGGAGTGAGCGAGCAGCTGCGTGACGGTTGTTGCCAGCTGGGGTTAAACCACAACACTCCTCAGCTTTGAGACTTAAAATGCCAAGTCTTCCAGGRCTTCCTGTAACCTGGATCAAAGTGAAACCACGCAGCAGCCCTCTGTTCTTGCTTTATGGACTCTCCACAGACTGACTCAATTGCTCACAGGTCTGAACCATGCAGAAACTACTGTTTTAGGGAGTTCTATCTTTTGGTTTGCACTTGGATAATGGGTCTTCTAAGAAAATGTTCTTTTTCTGTTTCATTCCTCTTTCCTCAGGCTCATCTGGATTCTGGGGATAAGAGTGCTCTTACACTGCCAAAGAATTTTTTTTTTAAATATATGGATTCAGTCTTGTGCTCTGATCCTGGAACAGCTTATGAAGATTTAGCTTTATGCCCTTAGCCTAGTACATATTAACTTGATGGCAAGATTATGCAGCTATGTAGATCTTTGCAGGACTTGGGACTGCATTTCATTAAGTTGACCATCTAAGGCAGTGTTGCTATGACACTGGAGAAAAATATCTGTGAGTACCAGCTACCTTCTAGCCAAAGAAATTGTCTGTAAATTGTGACATTTCCACTGACAGCTATCAGCTTTTTCCCCTGGAAAGGTGTAATAAAAATCCATAGTCTAATATTTAAGCTTCCCCTRAATCAACCAATCAAGCAACAGTTTCCATTCTATCCAACTTGAGTGAGAAATCACATTCCTATCTGAATAAGAAACTATAGATGATAACACTTGAACCAAATGATTTCCAAACCTTTATCAGACTAAAACAATATGTTAAGAACAGAGGGCACTCATCCAGAACAAAACTGCTCTAAAACCTGGACTGAGCTGTAATGTTTTTAATAAACAAAAAATGAGGACTGCTTTCAGAGCTGGAATTTTAAGGCAGGTCTTCTGCCAGATCCCTGGAGTAGGTGACTCCAAATTAGAGATTAAATATAAACAAGCCTTTGTCCTCAAGATAAATAGGATGGTTGCATCACCCTCTCCTGTAATGAAACTCTCACCAGGCAAAGGATGAACTCATGGAGTGCTGGAGTGAGTGAAAGTGAGTGAAGGAGGAAAATCATTGGTAGAATCATCAGACTGTCAGACAGAAATGGCCTATTTCCACCAGAGCTGTGAGGAATCAGGTCCAGCAAAGAAAAGAATCTGGTTTAGCCTCAGTGAGAAAACTAGATTTCCATTTGATTTTCTAGAGGTCTTCACAGCTCCTTCACTGGTTTTCTTCCCTTCTCTCCCTTTCCCACCAAGCTGGGAATTAATGCTGAACCTCGAGCTATTCCGTCCACCCTTTAGTACCTATGAAACGCCACAACCAACACACAGGAGAGGCAGGGGATGTAATTCACCACCACGAATAATTTATACYTGAAGTCTAAGTGCAAAGAGATTAACTCTGAGGCCTGTCAAGATACTGCTGCTGTTTGTTGCACCACACCAAGCAGCAGCACTGTTGTTAATCTTTGCCACAGGAGGCATGTATTATAGTTTATAACATTATAAGCAATCCTCACGTGCTTTCTAAAAGGAGGAAAGCTAAAAAAAAAGCAGAGGAAATAGAAACGTAGGACAGTAAAAAGAAGCCAAATGAAACAAACATGCAGCAAAGAGCCATCTTATCCTGCTGTATCTGTCCTCCTCTCTAGACACCCCTATGGAGCTATTTTAGTAAGGTTGGCTATTTATTATATCRTAAGCCCTGCTGCTTGATTTATTAGGCCTTGGTTGCCTCAAGGAGTGAGAAAATCTCTCTCCCTTCTCAGCTTAGAACAGAAGAAAGTTTTATTACCATCTCCGTGGTGCACCCTGGTCCTTTCTTAGTGGTGCTATTTCTGGCACAGACTGATTGAAAAGTGCTGCTGTCCCCCACATGGCTGCCGGTTTGACACTTTTTGACATTTCTAAAAACTCGTGCTCTTCCTGCCAACTCCCTGTTGCTTTCTAAACCTTTTTAATCCTGAAGAATGCAAACTAATCTACTGAGAGAAAGAAGCTGGTCCTGGGAAGCAGAGCTGGAAATGTCAGAGCGGTAGAAATGATAAATTTACCTGCTAGGGAAAGAGAGCCAACACAGGAGAGGGGCTGTTAGGAAACGTCGCTGACACTGTGGCCTGTTAATGTTATCTAATGTAAAGAAACATGCAGCATATCATTAAGCAGAACGGTGTAATATCTTCTTAAAAAAAGAATGGTTTGGAGGCAAGCACAAAGCATGGTTAATCAAGTGGAATAAAGCAGTGGTCCCTGAGGGAGATTTAAACTACTTAGACCTAAGTATGGCTAATAAAAGTTAGCAATTCAAGAGAGTTTCCAAACGGCTTTATTGCTATTATTGTTGTGTCATGCCTGATCTTTTGCATGGAAAGGTCAAAGAGCTGATCTTGTGCTGACCTGATTGATTCATTTTCCACAGAGCACTCTATATCCAGACAACATCAGYGTCCTAAAGACACCCTCTTCCCCCTTCTCACTTTCCACCCTGTACAAYTACTTTTCAGAAGGCCTCCTCATTCCAGAAAGAAAGAGACAGTTTCATTCTAACTATAACACCCTRAAACAATAGACTCCAGATTTTTATCAGTGTCACTTTTCATATTACTTTACCTTCTTAAATCCACAATGTTGCATTTAAAAGAAATGTCTTCTGTCATTCCTTTGCAGTCACAGCTCTTTGCAGAAACAAGGCTATCTTCAGGCAGGTGACCAGGCGTCTAAAGACAAGGCTTTCCATCTAGGCTGCAGGCAACAAAAGGCAACCACAGCTTGCCCTCAAGCAYGCAGCACTACTAGCAGGAAGCCCAGTTTGAAGAAAAATGAGCTGTAATACACAGTGGGGATAAGGGTTCTGAGCACTTCTAAGCCATACTTTCCAGGTGCCTGGTGATCTTAATCCACTACTCTAATGTGCTGGAAGCAGACACGTTCCCTTCAAACTCAAATGTTTCCCATTGGCTGTGCCTGGATGGAGCTGTCTGCTCAGCACCCTTCCAGCYCAACCACACCTACCCCCACCACAGCACAGATCCTCCCTGGTGCACAGCCTTTGTGTAGCATTCAGAAAACCTCCTCGTTGGAATGTACCTGGGGTAATGTTAAGACTCYCTAAACACCACCTAGGTTTTATCGCTGTTTCAAGACACCAGAGGCCCTTGACTGGTAAAAGCCCAGAAGCACAAGGATTCAGGAGAAATTAGGCTGTTCAGCTCTGACTATAAGCAGAGTATTTGAAGATCAGACAGTCTGACACTATATTTTTTATTCCTACTGTACAGTAGAAGAATGGATTAGCCATTGACATTTCAATATAATAATTGTCAAAAATAACTTAGGAAATGCATCACCAAGAAAATAAAAGTTTCTTTTCAGTGAAAGATTCACCAGTTCTCCAGCTTTACAAACAATACACCAGCAAAGAGCAGAATTCAGACTTCAACTAGTTTCTTTGTTCCTACCAAAGGGCAAGACTGAGAGAAAATATAAAGACACCAACAATGAAAATCTGTACAGTAAATACCTTACATAGAATCCTGGGTTAGCTTTAAAATGGGATTTATATGTATTTTCTTTGACATTTGACAGCGTCTATTCCAGTACAATATGAAGGTTCCCTGCTATGAAGTATCTGCTTATAAGAAAAACTTCTAGAAGAAAGTGAAGAGAAAAACATTAAGGAACAGGAAACTAATTATTAGCTTCATGCCATCTGTGTCCATCAAAATCTTGACTTTCTCTTTCCCTCTTCTCTGTGGCAGATCACTTCTGATGCAAAATCTAGAAAACTGCCATTGAAAAATCCTATACAAATTGAAATAAAGTCCAAAGACCTAATTTCAGTGACCTTCCATTTTACATACCCCAAACAGAGCTATCTATCTGACTACTCTGTGTGGTGCAGAACTATATGCACAGTGGCCATCTGGCCTGGAAAGGAGTTTGACACTGGAGTGAAAGCAGCAATGAAGTGTGCTAGCTGTGTTGCTTACTGTTGCAAATAATAGCAATTCAGCTCCATTTAGCTGAAACTTACTGGATTCATCAGAAACATGAAATGTACAGTAAAAACCAGAGGTCTGTATTCCCTGCCTGTCAGATTAATAAATTCCATAAATTTGCATTAGGCATCTCAGGTTAACTAAGGAAGAACAGCACAGACAAGGAAGCAACTCAAGGGAAAAACAATTAAAGAACAAGAATGCATCCCAAGAACTTAGCATGACCCACAGGATTTGCAAAACTCCTCCTTTTGCAAAGCATCCACCATAGACTCGACCTACTTATACATTCAGACAGTGAAATTTTGGTGGTCTCTCTGTCCCAAGTTGCCTTTCAGCACACCGGGGAATTTTACCCATGTACCCAGCAATACAGGATGTGTTGAAAACCAGCTTAAACCCTCAGGGCCTAAAAAAGGCATGCACAGTTTCACTGCAGGCACAGCAGTGAACTCAGGAATTAAATCTGGAAGTTTGCAGCACAAGGTTCAGTTGTCAGCTCCATCACTAAAACGTAATGCCACACCAGGGACATTCTCCCCTCTTCTGGTTTAGGAGCATCAGAGGAAGATGGTCTCCTCCCATGCCCAGCACAGTGCAGCTGTGATATCAAGGGACTGGTGTGATACAAATAGCAACAGAGGTACAGGCCATCACTCTTTATGGTCCTCTCCAAATCTCTTGAGGTTAGGATGGCTTCTCCTCCCTCAGACAGGCAGTATACACTTAAACTGTATCCTATTGCTGTGAAACACAGATTTCCTCTGGGAAAAAGAAAATACACCTTCAGCAAATCTAGAAATATCAGTCTGTCATTGGGAGGGAACAGGTGTGTTACAGAATGTCGTGAGACAGCTTTCTCCAGCAGAGCTTACCAGAGGCATCCCCACGTGAGGGACGGGGGAAAAAAGCTCCCCCATAGGTAACCTTTTAAAAGGGCATCCTGACAATCAGCAGTCATTTGACTTTTGGAGATCCCTGGGTCCCACAGCCAAAATCCCTCTGCTTACTCTTCCCAGACAGAGAACTCAGAAATGTGAAAGAGCACTTTAATTATAAACAGTGAGGGTAAAAGCCTGGTTTTAATAACTCAGTGGTGAAACTCTCTTCAACTTCTCCAAGGCATTTCTAAGCTGCAGTGTTGGTTTTAGTTTTTTGAGTTTCTTTTTTTTAACTCTTCCTTCTGAAATGTAGGTTTGAAAGTATCTATGAAGGTGGCTACAATTACTTGTGAGCTATACAGTACATACAGTAGCTTGCCATTATATACTAGTGAGTTATTCTCACTATTTTCCCCTCTCCTGAAGGGTACARGATATGCAGTCTGGAGACAAAACTTCCATTTCAATTTTCATGTTATTGCCACGCTGCTCTCACGGGCTCATTTTGGCTTTGAATTTAGAAAATTGAAAATCTTATCTCTCTGACCATACATCCTGTACGATTTGAGTCAGATTCCAGACGCCCTGATACTTTTTTATGGTGCATATGTAGGAGAAGTGCAGAACTGAGTTTCTCAGCTCATCTATCTTCTTTTGTCCAGACTAATACACTGAAGTCACAACTACCACAGCCCCTTTCCTGACTTTATATAGTGGCAGATTAGGGGGCCCTGAAAATCCGTTTCAGTCCACACCACTGTGACATGAAAAATTTAGACTTGTACAGATAGTCTGCTGCCTATCCATGGTAAGACTTACACCTCATAATGGCTAGGACRTTGAATATTCTTTACCTGTGAATTCCTTTAATTCATCCTTTACTCACTGAGCTTTATTAGTTGTTATTAATTAGCCTTGAAGCAAATGTTCCTTTAATTTCACCTTTATTTCCTTTGTAATCACCCCTTGTACAACAGCAGCCTCTTATTTTTCATGCTTGGTACACATGTATTGGAAAATGGGTTTATCTACAGAGTTACATAGACTATCACAATTTATAACAGTGTGTTTAATTCTTTGGAACCAAACTGAGCACTAACTGCCTTGAGCTGTTTGGTGGGAAATTAGATTTGTGCTAAACTGCTTAGTGCTCTGGGGAATGCAGAATAAACTAGATGTGGCAATTTTATGAGTTTCAGAACTTCAAAATGACTATATTTTTATCACTATCACTGAGCTTGGATGTCATTATCTAAGATTTTTTTTTTCTACATATCATTTCCCCAAAATGGATTTAAATAAACAAATCAGGGAGGGGAGCGTGGGTGTGGGATGTGTGTGTACGCAAAACATCTCTGATTTGCATTACACTTTATACTTAAAATATGGAAAGGAAGAAAGAAAGAAAGACAATTTGGGAGCAGTTTCATTTCAATTTTACCTTTTAGATAATACTACATCTGTAAATGTGATGTGCTTTCAGATGGGTAATCTAGAAGTAAAAACTAAACTGAAAACATGGAAAAACACTTCTATCTTACTCCTTTTTCCAAACTGCAGCAGAAGGACAGATGTCTTAAATCCCTTCTCTAACTACACCATCCAGGTCACATCAGAGAAGGGGGAAAGAGACCAAGAAAAGATGATAAAATTGTTTATGCTCAACCATTTAAATAGGCATTCCAGCTGACACCACACTAATTCTGAATAACAGCCACTGCTRTATGGACAAGAGTTCTTTATTTAAATTCCCAAGTGCTGTTAATGTAATATGATAATGCAACACAATTAGCTATTTCAGCAAGACTTGATATTACCAAATCTTTTATTGCATGATGAAGTGCCATCTCCATTATGAAATTTCATAAAATACATTTATCCCTTCAAAAAATATATATTTGCAATAGAAGGACAATAGAAATTGTTAACAAGATGATGAAGCTTCTGGAGCAGTAATTATGTGGCTAAAAGGCTGTGATTGTCCCGCAGTGCTTGTAAGGCGGGTCTCTGCGAGCGAGATCCCTATTGCAATGTTTTGTGTTAAATTCACTGCCTATTCTTCCATTGCTAAGGACAAGAAAATTGATAATCTTCTTGTCCTTAGCAATGCTGTGGAAAGATAAAATGCACATTGGAAGAGTCTGGATTTGCAAACAAACTCAGCATGTCCGCTGAGTTATGAAAATAGGGGAACCTATCCTTGTGCTGAAGGGAGCAGAGTTTGAATATTTCTGTACAGCTCTAGTCTGATGAACAGGCAAGTCAAGCTTGACCCATCTGTCCAGTTGCTGTTGCCAGATATTGGCCTTCATACGGTTAAAAAAAAAAAATTACTTCCAAAATTGTGTTAAAATTTAACTTCCTTTTTGGTTGAATTATCCAAAAAGCTACTCTATTAGATCTTCTTTTTTCTTTTTTTTTTTTTTTTTTTTTTTTTTTTTTTTTTTTTTTTTTTTTTTTTTTTTTTATGATAGACCAATGAGTAGAATTCTCTGCAAAGACTTCATAGTCCTGATAGGACTGTCTACATTTTTAAGTCCTTGCCAAAGAACATATTTTCAAATAACTGGAGCTTTTAATAGGATTAGCTGTAATTGGGATCCATGTCATAAAGCCTACYGTGACAGGGAACAAGGAAGAACTGGGACAGAAGAACAAGAGTAAGAATTGGCTAGGGTATCAAATATATCATAATTAAATGACTAGATCTGGAGATTCATATAAACCTGAAAATCTAAGAAAACAACAAGGAAAAAAATTTATCCTACTATGATTTCAAAAAAGTGTATGTACAGCATAAAAAATTGAGTCTGTAGAAACCTGGACTTCTACCTTGGTGCCTTTCTTGGAAAGAGATTTGAAGAGCCAGATGCTATCCTCATACAGAGTGACTAATTATGGAGACTGATATACTAAAGCTTTAATAAGGCCTATTGGCAAGTAATTACCTCTATTAGTATTTCTAGACTTACATAATTGAAAATTATTGTTAAATGATGCTCTTTCCTGTCAGATGCACATCTATGAGGGTAGTGGTTTTCATAAAGTCAATTTTAAATTTTGGGCAAGGTAGACAGAGTCTATTGAAAAGCAGAAACATTTAATGAAACCAAGAACAATACCTGTACTGTGTATGTAGATTGAAATCTTCAACCCATCCAAGCTGTTGWGCAGTCAGGAGTTAAAAGTGATTAAATGGATTTCATTCTTCAGTGTATAATGGAAGTAATTTCTTCCCTGCCACCAGTAAGTCTCCAAAACTTTTCATTAACTTCTCTTTACTGGTGATAAGACCTAGAAGAAAACTTGTCCAGCTGCTGAGAAAAACTGTTGGGCTGTCTTTCTGGTGGTTTATTATTCTTACTATTATTGCTGTTGTTTTTATAGTAGTTATCATTATTTTAAGCATATGATTATTTTTAGCATGTTTATTAGTACACAATATAATTCAATAAATTAATATTATAGATCACAATACTTGGATAAAATGAAATAACCATATTACTAAAGCATGATTAAGAAAGGGCACAATCCCTAAAAATAAAATGATCATTAAAATCCATGTTTTAGCAATATAGCTTGAGCTTCAATATTTGGAAGGGCAAGCGGGAAGAACAGACATATGTACAGCTGCAGATACCACCACCCAAAAAGAATCACTCCTGTTTGAATCCTTGCACTCTTGGTATGGTTTTAGCACTTTGGTGAATCTCTCTCTGTCATCTGTAATACTGCTCATTAAGCAGCATACGATCCAGTTGAAGAGATTAGGGAAGATCAATTTCCACTAACAGAGAAAAAAACCCAAAACAACACAACTGCATCATTGTAAGACTTCATTTGGGCTATTTTAGTGACATGCAAGTCTGCAGAGTTGGACAAGAGGAAAAATTCATCATTTCCAATGACAGAAATGATTTTCCATTTTGGAGATTAAATTTTTTTAAATCTCTGTGCATATTTAACTCTAAGTAGCTTTCAAACTAATAAACATATGTATTGATTTTAAAGGTAACTTCAAAATAGGTTTCCCTGCTTCTAGGGTACTCCATTAAATCCACTTAAAGTTTTGAACAAGAGACCTTTGCCATGGCACTCTTCAAGGTGAAGCTGACTAAGATGCCCTTTGTTTTGCCCTGTGTTTCTCTGGCCCCGGTCAGTGCGAGGGTACACGGCAGCTCCGTCTAAGAAGAATTGGAAAAAGCAATGCTGTCCACCTGTCACAAGAGTCTGATTCATGTATTGCGAGGATAGGTCCAATGTAACAAAAAAATCAGGGACTGAGATTTAAATAGAAACATCTTCATGTTTTTTTGTCTCTCAGAAGGAATTCTCCGCTCCGTGTAATTTTGTGTCGACACCATGGGAACCATCTGGATCCCTGCATTTTCATACCATCTGTATATGATCATTGAAACAGGCACAGAAGTTCCACAGCCGAAGTGCTGCACACTTCTGGAGCCCTCTCCAAAGAAGGAACTAATGCTTGAGCTAGAGAMATGGCTGAGACCGAAGATCACTCCAGATGGTACAGTCCTGAAGGCAGCAAAAACACAACTGCAAGAATCTGAGATATAAATAAATGTCAGCTCTGTATAAAAAATATTCGGATATTGAGGATATTTTCTTAATGGTGTTTACAAAGACACCCAGCAGGATTTGAGCTACTGCTACATGCCACTGGATTTCAGTTGGAAAGGAACATCCAAGGCAGTATCTTTGAGATAGTGTCYTGTATCTTTGATACACACATCCCCATAGGAATAGATTTGCAGACCAAAATCTTTGATGCTGAAGACCTGACACCCGCACTACAGGAATTTCAGGGAAGGTTTGAAAGCTCGGCTTCTGGGTGAAGCTAATGGAAAGGTGCAGTCTGCACCCTCTGGAGCTGCTCCCCAGTGCAAACCCAAAACAGCAAGGTGGGCAGCTGGGAGATTGGCTTCAAAAGTAGAGTCAGGGCAAAGCAAGCCACTCCTAATGTGGACACACCTAACTTCAGCAGCTCCTACTTAATCACTCCTCCGTGGCTATAGGAATTCACAAATGYCATTGTGAATTCATCCCTGAATCTCAGTCTAGCCCTCTTGAATTTAAAGAAAAAGTAAAATTTTAGGTATCCCCTAGGATTACTTCCTAGCTAATGCCAGAGTGTGCACATATTCTTTAAGTCATGGGATGAGCCATGAAGAAAACAAGGATTTCATGAACTGTCCTGGGATCGTTCCTGAAAGAAACTGTATACATACTTATTTTAAATCATTTATGTATATCACCATTGCCAAATATATTCAGGAAATAATAKTTAACTAAAATTGCTATTTTCCTCAACAGTTATGCTCAATGGCTTATTTTGACCATTCTACATGTCATAATCTCAAACAAACAAAAACAATGGTCAAGGGGACAGCATGCAAAATGTTTCATCAGGAGAAAAGATGGGGATTTGGGTAATATTCATGAAGAAATCTTTTCCCTTGTTTCTCTTCAACTATTGTATTTCCMGGAAAGAGGGAGCAATTTCTAATGCACTCAGAAGAAATCTGTCTGTCTGAGCAGTCAGGGTTATACTTAAAAACATATGTAAATACCTATGGATAGACAYGAGTGCCTGGAAAAAGTCATTTAACCCCAGTGCATGTGAGGAGCCCAACTCAGGAGGAACTTTTGGGGGCTCTCCCAGAATCTTAAATGCTTGTTTAAGTTATTGGTTACTTGGATGACGAGAGCTGCAGTCAGTCTGTTCTGGAGGAAGGAATCCCTAAAGAGAAAACACCATTTTGATGGATTTCCCTGTTAATCACAGCACTTCAGAGCACATGGAGCCCATCACACACAGCTACACAAGACAAGGTCCTGCTCTGGGAGCCCACCACCTCCTCAGCACCCCTTCAGTCTCCAGTCCTCTGTCTTTAAGGGATCTCGGGTTCCCACTGGACTGGTTTCATTCAAACYAGTGCTAATTGAAACAACCTTCAGGTTTGCTCTAGGAACTGAATGAGTATGCCTACATACCTTCAGTGGAAGAAACTTGGCTTTAATTTTTTTTTTCTCTCTCTTTCATTTATCTTTTAGAATCGATGGCTCCTTATTAATATAGGAGACTATATATAACTTCATCAAGTTTATGAGATGTGTTTCAGTATTAATCACTTAATGTATGTCAAAACATATTTTGGAAGCTGGCCAAAACCATATATGAATTTCTGTAGTTTTAAAGGCTAACAGCAGCAAAATACTAAACACAGTGCTGCAGCAATGAGCTTCTCACATAGTTCTTCCTCAAATCCCTGATTTAAATTCTGGTTTATCAATAAAAAAGCACCACCAGCTTTGAAATTTTAATTTGCTTTTGAAATAAAGGTCTCATCTAGATAAAGCTGGTGTTGCTTGCCTCTCAATGCTCCCTACTTTCATTATACAGATTTTTTTTCATACAGCTGCTAAATCCTATTTTCACAAGAGAAAAAAAATTTGCACCTCCAATCATCAAAGCAGCATAATTTAGGCCTTTATTGTGTCAGTCATGAATTGTCTTTCTTGTGAGCTCACAATGTCATAATATTCTTTCTGATTAATGAGGATCCTACAATTACAGGGTAGGAACCGTCATGCTGTACTGCAGAGCCTGTCTARAGGCAAAAATTACAGTTAATGCTAATGCCTTACCCAAGAGTTAGGGGTGGAATTATTACTGTCAGCAAATCCAAAGGGTCTACATCCGCAAGATGGATGGCTTTTGTCATTTCTGGAATGCAATTACGGGTGGCCAATGAACTTTCACATGGGACCTCACAAATTCCCACTCACACTTTTTGCATGCTTCRTGCCCCTGCACACATTATCCGGAATACCTCTGCCCACCTAGGAGGCTGGCAGATGGGGGCAGAAGCCTTTGAGCATGAAACAAAAGGGACCTACGAAAAGCTAGCCTGGCTAAATGGAAATCTATCACACTAAAACCAACCAGTTCCAGGCTTCACAGTACAACCGGCTTTGATCATGCAGGTGAAAGGCAAAATCAAATCAATAACTATTCAAATCAATCTTTGAATTTTTATAGGCAGTTTGTTTCCTTGTTACTTGCTAACAATGCATTTTTCCATCTGGAATCACAAAAAAAAAATCAATTTCACAAACCAATATACCTTATGGTACAGCCAGGGTACTTATTTTATACCCATGTGTGATCCCTGCTGTAGAAAAACCAGGATATTTTCTATAATCATCTCTGTGACTTCAATAACTTAATCCTATGACTAAATGGGAAAGGGATGTGACATTTTATGTGCTGCTTGAGTACTTTTCAAATTTTGCTCTCAGCATTTCTAGAGAGTACTTCAAGCTTTCTACTGTTTATTATTTTTCCACATCACTCAGTAGTACAAGTATATACTAAAGATCAAAAACATAGGACTTGAAATCTGAAAACCAATTTTTCCCTTTAGAAAATAAATACTCAGAATGGGAATGATTAAATAACGAGCGGCACAAGTGATGTCAAAAACCAAAGTCTCTTTGATGCTGCACTTGCAGAACACAATATCATCTTCCTTGAGTCCTCCTCTTTTGTCACATCTCCTTATTTAATTTCATTCTAGTAGGACGTATCATGTTTGAACAACTCAAGTGGGGAGRCTCATTCCAACTTCCAATATGTCAATGCCTTTAACCAAACATGTTTTGCAGTGGAAGAGACTGGCTGGTGTAGCAGTGCAGTCATTATTCAGCAGACAGACATCCAGCTGAAAGCCATTAACCCAGAGAAAACAAATTACTGCTCTCAGGATTTGCCCCTCCAAGTTTATGCTGCTGTAAAGAAAAACATTTAGTCCCACACTGCAGTTCTCCGTGTAAAGGGCTTTCTTTAGAAAGAAGCACCCCCTTCAAATTAACAAATCATTTTAAATATATCTCTTATCTTGGGAAGGCAGCACACATTCAGGAAATGGTTCTAAAAAGCAGGTGAAAGCAGAAGCAAATAACAGTTTCAGGGTATAAGCAAATATTACACTGTTTTCTATCACCTAAGGAGTTTTAAGCAGTAGGGAGGGGGAGAAGGAACAAAAACATTCTGACCTATCACAAGCTTTTTGAAGTTCTGATTTAAAGTAATAGTCTGTGATAAGAGTTCAAGAGACCAGCTGATTSAGTAGCATTTCACAGTTTTTAAAAATATCATAGAAATTGTCTAGCCACAATACTTTAAGTATACAAAGTGATCTAATGAGAGTCAACAACCAAGCTTGTTAGGTAAATAAAAGATTCAGATTTACAATATGCTGGCGTTGCTAATATCAGTGAGAGTTTATTACCTAGTTGAACTGGTCCTAAAATTATAGTGGACTGCTCCATTTTACATGGCAAAATTACAAGAACAAAAGCTCACATTATAAACTCCCAGCAACTCAATATATTCCATGGAACAAATGAATTGGATAAATGGGAAAAATATTAATAGATTTTTCCATTGGATTTCCTTTCTTGGGAAAAGTTTCCTGCAAAGGTCCTTAGGAAGATGAATAGTCATCTATGTTCCTTTATGGCTTTTGGTTATACAAACTATGGGTTTGGAAATGTAAATTGATACATTGACTTTTCAAAACTCTAAAAATCTATGTCTTTTAGAACAAAGAAATCAGAGAGAAAAATGTATTTGAAGAGCAGGACGAACACAGGGGCTTGATAGCGAATGAGCCTGGTAGACTACCTATTTCAGAGCCCCAGTTCTGACAAATGGTAGTATTGAATATGTAGAGACAGTACAGGACATAACTAGTTAGCAYCTTCATGCCTTGCCTCTCCTCTAAATTTTGCTAATCAGCAGGTTAAGCATTCCTAAGCCAAAAGTTGTATTCAGGGCAATGATCAGCAGCTGTCAGTGGACTGAGTCTCCATGAACTTGCCTGCCCTCTTTTGGAATTGCTTTTGAGGAAGGATTCGTGCAGCAAAACCAATAAGCAATGGCTATGCATTTTGGGGCAGACCAGCAAGTGCCAATCATTGCAACTTCACTCAATTCAGTACAGCTCTCCAGTCTCTCACTAGCCAATTCCCCATCTTGAGAAATACAGACTTTCTCCAGCATTAGCTAAAGTGAAAACACAGACTCCTGTTTCCTCTGTTAATTTGAATCCAATTTCCATTTGCATCTAGCAGTTTACAGTACAAGCATTGGAAAGGACTCTCAAAATCACCTCTAAAGGCACTCTTAGAAGCCACTTCTTGGCTAACAATGTCTTCTTGTTTCCACTGATGTCGGTGGAAAYTCCTTGCAATTGCAGCAAACCAGGACTCTGATGGGCAACAACCTCTGCTTACTGGGGAGAAGTGATCCATGTCCATCCTGTTCCTGGCCTCTATGTTCATCATCTGCACTCCATAACACAGATGTTCATCCTTATGGAACAACATCTCATTCCCTTCTATTCACAAAGGGATGAACACTACAGCATTAACTTTTTTAATTCTACCCCCTGTTGTTGCAGACAATCATCCTGAACAATTTAATGCAGAAGTTTATCAAGCTTCATCTTCAAAAAAATTCAACCATCCCATTCCAATATTCTTCTGAAGGCTGTTCCACAACCTTCTGCAGCCTGCTTTCTTTTCCAGATGGCTAGAAACTGTCTCCTAATTATCAGCCTGAATTTATTCACGGGATCCATTTGTTCTTCTGCCAGTATTGTTTTGCAGCAACAAATTGTAGTCACTACTGAGTTGGGTTGGGATCAGCAAGTTGTAACATAAAGATAAAAGGATCATTGTATTGCATTTGTTTATGGATTAATTCCCCCTATATTTATTTTAGTAGAAAATATGCAGTGAAGTGTAGAGAAATATAAATGAATGACATTGGCAGTTAAAATGATAGCTTACAAAGTTACATGACAATTAACAGTCTCCCTAAATTATAGTTTAAATTATTACTATCTAATTATCTATATATGTATATCTCTATGAGCTAATTATCTGTAGCTTGTTAAATACGTAAGTGTTCTACAAAAACTTCAGCATTAATAATAGAGTAATTAAAAATTTATCAATAATGTGCTTTGAGTTAATTACACAGAAAAAAAATTTATGACATATAATAACCTGATGAACAGATTTGGCTTGTTGGAAGAAGCCTTTGTGTTCTGCTGATGTCTTTTGTAGTACCCGAGCCTTCTGCTGAGCTTAACCTTGGTCACCTCTGGGAGCTGTAGTTCCCTGATCYTGATCCTGATCCTCCATGGCAAACAGCCATCCCTCACCCTCCTCTCAGGGTTTCACTCTTTTTCCACCTTCTCCTCTCAGGCAGTCACCCTTTGCCRTCTTCACCTTCTTGTGCTTCTGATGGATGGGTTCACGGAAAACAGCTGCACTCCATTATAGCTTTATGGCTAGAATCATTCTCATGGAAGAGAAATAAACTTCACTGTCACTAATCTTTGTAGTTTTGCTTTACAGGTTATAAAAGACTTTTGCTTGTCCAAAAAATGCTTTAAAAATAAAAGGCAAATGATTCCGCCAGTTTTCCCAAGATGCCCTCCAATACCTATTGGAGACAATGATTTTCCTTTGCCTTAAATTAAAACAAAACGTCCAAGGATGATAGGAACTGAAAAAAAGGCCTATATACACATAGTATTTCCCTTAAGTCTGAGTTGCATTAGTAGTAGGCCAGCATTTTCTTTCTGTCAAACATTCACTCTYGGAACATGGTAATATTGCTAAAGGTGCATTTGTATATACATAGTTATCTATAATTTCATTGCAGATAAGGAATAAATAATACCAAGCTAAATAGTAGCGGGTAACTGAAGTTAATGGTTTGGCCATTTTTTAGCAATTTTTACAGATCATTTTGTAATATTTTTTGCCAATGATATATCACTTAATTCCAACTTTGAATCCAACATTTGAGTAAGTTTTGCCCAGTCTCTCACTAAAAAAACCACACCACCTCTCTAAGTTTTAAATTTGCTGTTCCTGAAGACAACAAGGAGAAAGCAGAGGCTGCTGTATGACCACAAGAAGAAAGTCTGACCCTGAGCTTTTGCATTTCCAGTGGAATAGAAGTGGCCTCTGTGGAATAGAATTCAGGAAAATAGATGAAATTTCCCTTCCCCCTCCTTTCCCCCATCAATAAAACGATTCTGTGTGTGGTTTCTTTTGCTCTTTAAAAAAAAAAGAAAGAAATCTGCTCCCCATGACAGCCTGGATTGTAAATGCAGTATTTCAATTGGAAGATTAGTTAGCTTTCATGGGAATTAACAGAGTCCCATCATTTACAGCTGACTTGGACAATAAAATCTGTTTTCTGTCATTAATCTGGCACCAACTGGCTGACTGGTCACCTACAGTGAGCTGTGAGAGATGGGAAGTGGGGAACAGTCATGTTTATTCACCAGATAGTACTGTGGAAAACAAACAGAAAATTATCTTGGGAAAACTGTGGGCCACAGAGAAGTTCTTGTCCATTCAATGCAGGGTGCGAGGTTATTAATGCGATTCCTCAGAGCTCTTCTCTTACCCACAGTTCAGGGAAGGAAGATATTTCCTTCTCATAGGAGGAAGGAACGGAAAAAAAAATATACAGAAGTTTGATAAAAGTACAAAGAATAAGCACTGACAAGTCTTTGAGGAACTATTTATTCATTAATAATATTTACTTAGCAATAACAGATGTTTAAATGTCATCTTTTCAGTGTTTGAATACAGAATCTAATTTAATGTCATTACAGCAAGCCCTCAGTATGGCCATAGACCAGATCTCTGGGTTCTGCAGGAACCCATTTTACTCCAGGTAGGCAACTTGAGAAGACACCTGCCAGGTGGAGAAAGGACTTCAAAGCTGGTTTAAATCTAGACATTGTTGCTCAAGCACAAGCAGTTTGTTCAGTTTGAAATTTCCACTCCTGAATGCTATAAGGAGGCTCAAAAAACGTGTTTGCTCAGCAGCAAAGGAGTTGCAATACAATACCATCTCAGAAGGCAGAGCTTGGGAGAATTTATTAAAGCTGGCTGCAGGTCAGTAGAACTAACACTGAGTTTTTGGGATGGCAAACCAGTACCAGATTTCACCACAGCCAGGTCAGCTGAGCTCCACTAGACACAAACAGGTTTTCTAACAGAAAAGCAGAAACTCCTGTTGGTTGCTCCATTTACAGATTTCTGATTTTTGAAGATGGACAAAAGCTGCCAAATCAGAAGAAATAAAGAACTCTGTACCTGTGGAGTTTGATTCTTCAGCCACCTCCATGATCACATAGCTGTGGATGCTTAAACTCAGCTAAACCTTTGACAGGGCTCTCCCAAATACATATCAAAAGCTGGTCACACGCCCAGAGAAAACCAGAATATACAATAGGAAGTGCAATTTTGCATCCTGCAGTTCAGGACATTCTGCTGTACTGTGTACTCCTCAGCAACATTACTGTGAGCTGAAAAAGGTGGAGATGGGCACCAAGCCCAGCAGTAGCCAAGATATTGTGTATTTTCCCTGAAGTACAGGATGCCACTCAGCTCTGGGCAGTTGTGCTGAGCAGGAGCTAAGAGCCTAGGAGCAACCCTCACCTGCATGTCTGAGGCACTCTGCACTTTTCTCTTTGACTTCTATGAGTAATTTTGCCAAAAGTGAGAGAGAGAGAGAGAAAGAGAGAGAGAGCTGCTCACAATGAGTGATGGTGTCTGCCAGATGAGTGCTGAATATAAAAGAGGCTGTGAGTCCAGAACCTTCACCACTCTCAGGCAGCAAATACACTCAGATGGGTAACAGGAGCTATTTTTACTTCCCTAACAGGCAGCATTTCCAGGGTTAGTCCTCACAGGAGTAAAAGCTCCCACCTAATCTTCTAATGGTTTTCTATGGGGCTTTTCCCATGGAAAGCTCACAATTAGTGACTGGTTTTCAAGTTACCACTCAAGACCTTTGCATGAAAAAAGACTCTAAGAGGTTTCCTGCTAACTTCCTTTAAATAGGAGGTGTGTTGAGCTGCAGCGTTTACGGCTGGTTTTGTTCACCGCACCTGTAAAGCCTATCAATCAAGCTACTTATAACTGCATTTCTTTTTCTCTTCATTATTAGCATGTACTTGCTAGGCTAACTTTTCARTTCTGCAGGATTAATTGCAGCACTCTGAAGGAAACACCCTATACATCAGCAACTTAGTGTGTGTGGCAGTGTGTGTTCAGTCCATTTCTTTCTAAAATATACATTAGCACAGGAATGTTAACTCTTTTTTTTTTAAATAAAAGCAAATCCATTTAAGAAGTAAGAGTGCTCCATTCTGAGAAAGACAAAGTGCAAAAAAGAATACAGTGGAAATATCACCAAGGTACTAATTAACTTCTTTTTTTTCTTCTAGGAAATATATTTGTTCTCTTGGAGACGGAATTTTCACTGAGACAGAATATATTAGTGAGAAAACAAGTTTGCACTGTGGTCCTTCTGGCACTTACAGACTATRCTACAGTAAAGAAAAATTAAGAATTTTTAGCTGAAGAAAATTGTAATCTCAGTCAAAGGAAGGAAAAAAGAAAGGAAAAGAACAGTAGAGGATGGAGTTTAAGTCACTCCTATTCACTGGTTTGACACAAGAATGTATCAAAGGTAGGAAAAGCTCCATTTTTTGTGRTCTGCAATTATGTATCAGAAACCAAAGCAATACTTGGCTTCATAGAAAAAGTCTATCACAATAGTAATGTTACACTCTTATGCGCTGGTTTTTTATCTTTAGGTCTCAAGGCACTAAATGCGCGTAAGTGTGGTTCAATAGTTACAAAATGCACAAAGCTTGCTCATAAAACACTTCTTAAAAATGCTCCTCACCCTCTTAAACACACTTAGATAAAAAAGTGACCCACGAGGCCTAAGTTGGCTCTTGATTGCTCTGGCACACGGAAGGTTTGCCCAAATTAATCCCACCGAGAACCCAAATGAACCGAAACGACTGAATGGTGCAATCACATTTCCATATAATGTTAAAAGGATAGAGAATCAAAAAACTGGTCCAAGTACCTGGCAATTAATGGAAAACTTTCCTTTTTATTCTTGCCCTAGGTGAGAAGGTGAAATACCTACCAAAACAATTGGTGTTGAGTATACAAAATTTCCCTGAAGAGAAAGACCTCTGCTATTGCACACATTTAGAAGTTAGGAAGACAGATATGGAAAGCAAGCAATCAGATCCCTAGAATTAATACRACTTCCATAGAAAAAAAGATCTTTCAATTGTAGGACTCGCAGCCAGTGCCAAGAGCTACTGAACTGTGCAAGGACAAGGCGGGAAACAAGGTGAGCACATCTGTGCCAATACAAAGCCACAAGTGCTTTAACCACTTCCAAGAGGAGTCACGGCAATCTAAATACCGAGAGACAAAAGTGCCACTACTAACCTCACATACCTTTGAAGATCAAGAATAGCAAGAAGCAKCTTTAGGCCGCACATTAAGTTTCTACAAGTTCCTTCAAGACGTGTTGTACCATGCAAAGGAAAGGAAAGGAAAGACTGCAATTAATCCTATTTTCTTTCTTCACCTGCCACTTTCAGACAAGGGTGTCTGCACAGCGGCTAGCGCCCTAGTCTTCCAAATGTCTAGCTATGGCAGCATGCTCTGCCCAGTAACACATTCCAGAAGACCCAGGTAGACTTCAATAATTTAGCTGAGCCTAAATTTAGCTAACACTACCATTGGGGAATTCCCATGTCAGGGATCAGCTCTCCAGGGAAAGAAAGGCTTTATAATATCTGACAGGACATCAGAGCACAAGAGCAATTGTTGCTATTTTTCAGACTGTTCCTTAATATTTTTATAGCATATTTGTGGGATATTAGAAATACTTCTTAGATTTTATTAGGCAGAAATTATATAGAGGCACAAAAAAATGTGAATTACTAYCTTCCAATCAAAACAGCCTAATGACGACTGGAATCCCACATCTATCCTCTAACTGGTCAAGCCAAAGGTGTATTCTATTACGGATTTCCTGACCCATTTGCTCCAAGTTTTGATATCAAGTGGTCAGTAGGCCCATCCTAAATTTGCAGAAGTATTTGGGATTTAGATTAAAGGCTTGCAACAATAGCACGAAAGTTGTTGAGGTTCAAAACCTGGCCCATACRCCAAACAAGTCCTTGGAATTTAATTCTATTGGAAAGCTTTCAATAAGGAAGACTGGATCATCTTTGTGAAGAGAATGGGTAAACTAACCCTACAAAACAAATGGACTTAATGTGAAGTATGTTTCCTGCATGATTAACTATGCAAGCAAATCTATCATTAACTTAATAGGAGAAGGGTGAGCCTGTAAACTAGAAAACCAATGAAATGTTTCTTAATAATTGGATCTTCCTTCTTTGGGAACAATATCTCTGATTTTTTTTCTTTCTTTTTACAGATGAAGCTGGGGGTTGCAACTTAGCAAAATCTTTAATCATGCAACTAACCACATTATCCATTATGTACAGCACAGTGCATATTTGATCAATAGCACTGTTTTTGTTAATGCTACATCGACTACATAAATGGGGAAAAATCCTTCACATTTTGTGGGTATTTTCAGTTGCTGAGTCAGAAAACAAAATAAGGTCTAACATCTGCATTTATTTCTTGTTCAGTAAAGCTTGCATCTCCCTTCAGGACTGAGAGCAAGCAAACTGCTGCTAACCATGATAATTACACAGTACTCAGCATGGTGAGTAGAATAACATTGTAATTGTCCAAGGGTTTGAACAATTTGGACTGATTTTGTATAGTGTATAATTTACAGTAAAGATTCAGAATGTGTTTTCTTTGCTCCAAGAACACTTTCATCCTTTAGCTTTGGATCATTATGCATGAAGACAAGCATCCACAATCAAATTCAATCCAGATGAAGAACATCTGCAAAAATAGAATAATTTATTTTATTGACATTTACATTTACATAATTTTATCTTTGTCTGATTTTGCTTGTGACAGTCAAGGTAATATAAAATAACCAAGACCCCACGGAATCATTCAGACAAAATAAAAGTATGCAAACTCTTGAAATTTTACCGTAATCATAACAAATTAGTGACAGTGACTGAAGCCGGGTGAAAGGACTCAAGAAAATATTAACAAGCTCCGTGCTCACGTATGGTTTATTTTCCTTCATGAGGTCAGGGCAAGACTCAGTCATATGCAGCTACATATTAAGACCCTCATTCTGCAGAAATCTAAGTGTTTATTTTTACACACTGAAGAGTCACTGTGAAGCAACTGGGACTAATAACAATTGAGAACAGTTATAAATCAGGGCCCACATATATGCTGAGTATTAGATGTGGTGGTGCATAGCAATGGGAACAATGAGTACCAGAGCCATCGTCATCGCCACTGCGTGTAAAGCAGCAGCATGACCTAAAAGTGTTCCAGCTTTTCTCAGAAAGAAATGAACAGTTCATCACTGTGAATGTACAGTATCATGCTTTATTGAGACACAGACAAAAATCTTTAAAAAATAACCAGAAGTCTTAACAATGCTTTGTTTTCTATGGCTTTTAAAGACCTTTTTTTTTGTGGAATTGTTTTAATTGGGGGAGGAAAGGGAAAAACGGATCTGAGGGGAGGTGGGGAGAGAAGGGGAGAGAAAATACCTACAATTATACAACAAAGTCTTTATTTTCTTTTTTTTTACCCCCATTAAAATGTTTCTTAGTCAAAAACTGYCTTGAACATTTGTGTTCCTGACTTGAAATCGAGAATTTCCCTCTCAGAGATTCTACTCTGTTCTCATTTTCGTGGAAAAAAGAAAAAAGAGACATTAAAACTAATATGATATTTTTTTTCTTTCATTATTGTTTCATGGCTGCCATCTATAAAACAGGAATAAGAAATACCTACCCCAAAGGACTCCAACGGAAGTTATATTACCACTATTTATGGTAATATAATCAATTTTCTTTGCTAAAAGAATTAAAGATAAATATTCTAAATATATAAMAAAGTTATATCATATCATGGAATAGCTCTAGCAGAGAATTAAGAACTCTTTCTTAATCACAGGATTGTTGCCAAAAGGGCCTTTCTAATGCTACTGAACTCATTGCTATTAGAGAACTTAAAGCGGTCATCATGACAGCTTTTACAACACCACCTCACTACAGCAGTAGGTTAAACACTAGATCCAATGTCTGCATTGCTAAAAATTAGGCAGTAGAAATACATAATAGATTGTTCAAAAWTTCTACATTAAATGCCTTCCAATATTTCTTCTGTGTTTAAGGTAATATTTTAATTCTACTGTGTAAAACTGAAAAAAAAATTAACTTTTTAAATTATCATGAAGTCTAACTACTAGAGTAACTGTAAAAGAATTTGACACAAATTCCTTCAAAAGTGAGATTCACAATATAATTTTTGACAAGCTTCCTATCAAAATTGACTTCATAGCAGTTTCTGGACAGAATGTATCAATGGCATATGACTGACATTTTATGCTTAGACAGCTTTATCCTATACAATGAAGAGGGAGGAAAAAATGGAATKTGTATATAAGGTGATATCCTTCTTCTCAATGTCAACAAACACTACTTGGATCTGGAAAGCAAGCCTGTGAGCTCTTGAGGCTAGGTGACCTTAACATTCAGAAACAGATTTTTCAATTAATTCAATATTCATCCTTATGATTCATTTAACACTGTAATATTGCAAGTCAAAACTTCAGACAAATCACAGTTTCCAACAGTTGGTCTGATAAACTTTAAAGCAGATGCTGCCAAAGTAAACAACAAATAATGAAAAGTAAGAAGACAGAAGAAAATAAGGGTTATTGGCTTAAGGAGGTTTTCTCCACATTACTGGAGTTCTGGGGATATTACTTGCTTCTTGCACTACTTTCGTCACTGTCCACAGCCCTAAAGCAAGGTGATGAACCACTATGAACGGAAGACAACCATTTGGGTTACTTTCCAAACTATGCTCGGCTTCTGTGGGCATTGATTTCAGTGTCATCTCCTGGAGGGAAAACTCAAAGCATAGATGCAAAACTAAATGGTCCCAAAACTCAGCAAGAGTGTTTATCCAACACACATCAGACATAGGACTTCCTGAATTACATCAGACCCACAGCACTTACTCAGCAGGAGGTTAAAAACTCCTTCCTGAGAAAGGAGAGCAAGACCAAATGAAGGACAGAAATCTGACTTAGGCACAGAACATTTTGGGAGATGCAATTCCAACGGGGACATGAGCATGGAACTTTTTCTTGTCATAAGCACTAATATTAAGAATGTCACCATAGGCCACGTTCTCCTCTGCTATTGCTAGGTGATTAGATTTACCTGTATATTGGTGCATATACAATACATTTGCATATTCAGTAATGGCCCTGTGTCAGGTCCTGGCCTCAGGTGTATTTTTTGCAGAATTCTGCAGCAGTCCAGGTGAAGGAAGTGGACTCTGCTCTCAACCAGCAAAGCACATCATCTCAAGAACAAGTACGTTCACAGACAAGTTACCAAACTAAACTGCTTGCACACATCCTTTCTTCCCTGAAAGGATCGATTTTATTTTGCTGAATACACTCTAGCCTGGTGCACCTATGATGCAGGGCTCCCTCTCTATGCCAGGGAATCGATGTGTAGCTCTTAAAACGAAGGACTGTACCACAAGTATGGAGGATACAAAGTGGGAAGGAACATCTCTTCCTCCTACTGAATAGAAGTGTTTAATCAAGGTGTTTCTAGACACAACAGGAAACCAAATTTTAAGTTGGCCAAGGTTTACCTTAATACAAATAAAATAACTAACATAAAATAGAGGCTTTTATAAACACCATTTTCCTCCTTGGCTGCAGAGGCAATTGAGTGGGATTTAGGGAATACACTCTTCAGACACCCAAAATCATATGTTAGACCTAAAAGTTTTTCAGGCTCTTATTTGAAGTCTGTAATGATTCTCAAATCCATTCCAGGGAAGAGAAAAAGAATCAGAAAACCTGGAAAGCAAATTTCCCAGAGCTCCTCAGGTTCTGTCCATCTCTGACAGATTTTCTGTCAGGAGGATTTGACTCTGTATTTGCCTGGTATTTCCATTCTATTTCTTTAGCAACACCGAAGTTCCTTTTGCTTGAGCAAATTCTAACCACAAATTTAAGACAGTCCACAGGGTTAAAGAAAAAAGCAACCCACTGAAATATTCCATCAAAACATACTGAAGTTCAGGAGGGTTGGGATCTAGCCCAGAAAACTTGACTGCAAAGCAGGGTTTTATTTATGTCAGCTTTGCAGAAAGCAACATTTCAAATTCTGATAGAAGACCTTTATATCTAGGTTCTACATTAAGCAGTCTGTTGTCTGGAAAATTATGCCAGTGAAAAGAAAACTGTTTTCTTAATTATCTCAACCCATTCTAACCCCCACAGCATTCTTTTCTTTTTTTAATGAAGCTCAACCTGTGGAGTTCAATGTGTGTTTATTTACTGAGAAAGGGGAAGGAGAAAGACTGCAGGTTTTTTATTATGTGATGAAAATAATGGAGCTGTGAAGGGGGGTTTTTTGGAAGAGTTTAAGGATATATGCAACAAACTGTGTCCCAAAGGACAGAATGCAATTGCTCACAGAGTGATTTCTCCTGATAACTTTTTTTTCCAGGATGTGATTTTTCTGGTAGAATTAAATAACCCTTTAATGTGGACTTTCAGTAATGGAAAGTTTAACTCTTAGCTAGGTCACTGCAACATTGAAAGACTATATTGGGTCAGATACTCAGCTTCTGTAAGTCAGCATAACTTCACTGAAAACACTTATTCCAACAGAACTTAAGTGTTTTACAGTAGCTAAAAGCCTAGATACAAATCTTGCAGAAACAAAACATCCAATTAAAATAACCCTCCTCTTTATTCCTAGAAAAGCCTCTGTTTATAAGTACTTTGAATACACAGTAGGAGGTCAATACCTTTTTGCCTTCCGCATTCATGAAAGCCCATTAATTTTTATGCAGTTTACTTTTAGTGAACAGGCTTGAGGCAATTAATTTTGAAACCCATTTTGTAAACAACCTTATCCTCCATCATCTTCCTACTGCAGTTACTTTTTCCTGTTTCAAGCAACACCAGTAGGAGATGCACCATGCCAATCCCAGCTGTCCGCTTCCCTAGACACAAAACTTCTGATGTTCAGTTATGTATTTCAGAAGGGAATTTGAAAGTGACAGTGACACTAGTTTCTGTAATGGCAGGAAAAAAAGGAAGACTGAAACAGAGAGAAAATAGTTCTGACTTTTTTTTTCAGGAAGCTACAAACAGACTGTTCAACAAGTCACTGGCTGAAGTACTAAACATTGATCCCTAAGCGAGAACAACCTCACTTGCTATGATAAAACCCTTTTTTTTTTTTTTTTACATCTCTCCAGAAACCACAAATGAGCTATTAGAAATAGCACAGCTCTCCATGGCAAGAACAAAGAGTACCCCAGGTTGCTCCTCAGCATCTGATTTTCTCCTCTTGGAAGCATTTGATGCAGATCTGAAAGCTCCTAGCTCAGTTTGGGATGTTCTTTGTTTCAAAAGTCTGTTGTATGTTGTATTATTCACTGGTGTGTTTTGTAATGCCAGGCACAATGCAATGAGGGTATTTTACATTCTCATGAAAGCAACAGAAGCTAACTTTGACTTTAAAGGTATTGCTTTATTACTGCAAAGGTGTGTTTTGAAGTGATTACTCAAATATGAATCAAAGGAACAAGTATGTTGGGCACTGGAGCAATGAACATAAATCCTCAAGGTGGTACAGCAAAATGAGGATTCTGATGCATATATATTTCTTCTTTTTACTTGCACTTCTGACTCCTGGTTCAAGGGCCTAGTATGCCTTAGAGCCATGATTTTTAAAGTTGAAATAAACATTAAAAAAATTAAAAATAATGTTTGTTTTCCACCACACAGAACTGGGTGCACACAGCACAAATAGGAGAGTCTTCATCCAAGGCTCTACAGAACAGTCTTGAGGGCAAATAGCAGATTGAACCAGACAAGTCATCTTTTTGACAGAAGTAACAGATAAAAAAAGAGTACCAAAGAGCCTCAGCCACATGCCAGCAAAAGCATTGGAGCCTTTTATGCTTTRTAGATTAATATGGATTATTAGGAATATAAGGCTTCCATCAACTCACAAACTTGGAAGGAGTTTGTGTTCACTTTTAATATATTGACTTTCTCTTTCAATACCGTTTTAGAGAAAAAGAAAAATATTAATTTACCTATTCATTCTTATTGTCAAGCATTAAAATTAGAGCCTTTCATGGCAACATTTTTCAGTGTTGAATATTATTGTATGTTCCAATGACTTATAAGAAGGGTTGTTGTTCCATTACAGGTGTCCCCCTTCCTTAAGGTATGTATATATGTACCTGACTGACTGAAAGGGAGACTCATATACAGCAGTTTGTATGTAACCCAACATTTCAGCATTGTCATAATTTGCTGGAGACATATTTCAAGTCAACCGCCTTTCCAGTGAGACCGATGTAGTGGAAAGTAGGGACATAATATGAGCCTAACTGCTATAATACAGCACAATTGTCCCAATCTGTCTGAATCTATAGTTTCACTAACTGAGGAGCAAAGAGGCTGGAGCATGCATACAGCATGGTCACAATACATACAGTAAGGAACTTTGTCTGGGACGCCCCTGCCACAAAGCGTATGAGTTGCTTTTCATATCAGATAATCTAAGGAAAATATGTGAGGAGACAGCGGGAAACATCCTCTTAACTAACAGTGGGAAGAGAAGAAAAAGAGATAGTGTTGCACCTAATGGTTAAAACATTTGATTTGCCTATAGGTGTAGCCCTGTCTTTTCATTTCATTTTCATTTATTGAATTTCTTTGTACAGCTGTTCTTAGAACCATATAAGAGTCAAACTTAATACTTTATTTTTAAACATTTAAAGAATTGAAATTTACTATTCCTATTTTTAGTGCTTCGAACGTTTTAGATAACCTTGACACCCATTCTCCAAGAACTCCAGTGTACCAGTTTTCTACCAGAAAAATCTGTAAATCCATAATTAAAGAGTAATGTGGGAGATCCTATGGCAATTGGCTTGTACTGTTCTCAGTATTAAATTATTTTCTTTAACCTGACTTCAGTTTTTTTATAATCAAAAATACCCATCTCAGCAGGAAAAATCTGTTTTTAGAGCTTCACTATTCCTGCTGTTATCCAGGCAAATACCAAAGTTACAGAGTGGTAGACAGGGCATCTTTCAAGGGTTCAGTTCTGTTGTACATAATCAGGCAGAGGCCAGTGGCATCCTTAGTATGCATCAGAAATGTGGATAAATATCACTGACATTACTAATGCATTTAGATTTATACATACAGCTGACAACAGACTTAGCAACTTTTTTTCTGAGATTGTTCAAATTTAATTTATCAAAACAGACATTTTCACTCCCTCTAATCATCCATTCTCACTGATGTTTCTCAAGCAGGTAATTTATGCTATTATTCATATGCTTAAAACTTCCAGCAACTCAATAAATATCCATTCCTTCAGTGATAAATTGTGCTAAGAAAAAAAGCAGCACAGCAATATAAAAAACAATTCCTAATACCATGAGGTCCCATCAGAAAGAAATTGTTCATTTTTTCTTACAAAATAATCAAGAGAAAACAAAGAAAGTAAACATCCTAAAGAATGCAAAATGTAAAGCTGACTCAGGCCTAGCATATTTTGGTTACAAAGTTATGGTGGAAATGTAAACTGGAAAAGACATCTTCCCTGCAAGAAATTCACAAATAAACAGTGATTGCTCCCTACAGACTTCAGACCGGTAGAAGGCAAAGGTAGGACACATTTATAGGAGGACACATATGATAAAGAGGCAAAGAGAAATAAATTATACAGCGAATAAAGCAGATCCTCCTTGTCCTACATCTAAGGCATCACATCCTGTGAAATTTCAGGTAATAGCCATGAAGTCCAGAAAATTAGTTCCATATATAGGATGGAAAAAGCATTTGCCAACCCTTACAGAAATTCACATCACAGAATGACCAAATATACATATTAAAAGGAAACTTAATCTATGACACAGCGTTGCAACAAACAGTATTCAGGAGGAAAATTATAGTTCCACTTTTGTAATTTTCCCAAGCCAGTCTTCAGTGCTATAAAACATTATGTCAAGAAAAACACAACACCTGCTGGAGATCCCACCATCCTCCATCAGGACATAAGCTCCCACCTTATATGCACATTGCAGGGAGAATACTCCTACTAGCTCTTGGACAGAGTCTTAGGTGGGGTCCCCAGATGGACGAAGGCAAATCGTGTGGATAACAGCTCAGCTGAAATAGTTTTGAGGTGGCAAAAGCACGGCCCACCCAAAACCTAAACATCAGGACCAAACAGAGGTAGCAAATATATTCTTGGCTGTTTCTGTGCCTTGGGCATCCAAAGACCTCAAAGCTCCCCAAAGGCTTCTGAGTACTGGACAAGAAGTGCAGAACCTGTAGAACAGAACAAACTAGAGAGAAACTTTTGTACATCCATTTCTGGGTGGCTTCAAATGGCCAGTAGTGAATATGGCATCAAAATCAACATGTCATATTAAATTTCTTGGAGATCAAGAAATGCTAAAATATGCTGTGCTAGAAGCAGTAAATACAAATAAATAATACAAGTGGTGAATACAAACAAACTAAATCCAGTATTCATCAATATTCACTTGAAGGTCCACATTCCATCTTAAGCAGTATAGTTATGTTGCTTCTCATTTCTAAGAAAAATTAGACCCTGTTTTGAATGTTCAATTATTGCTTTCTCGATTTTTAACTCATGGTTATAGATGAGCTTATACATTTCCTGGGAGATTTTTTCTTGACATCATAGTCAAGTTATAATGCCTTATGGACCACAATGCACAAAAAATGCTGCTTTAGACAAAGAGAGGCTGCGAACTTTATGACAAACTTTGTGTGTGATTGCTCTGGATGACAACATTCAGCATTTTTTTCTTATTAACAGCCTTTAAAAACATCTATATAGTGTGAATAAGTTTGGAGTTTATGCAAGCAGTGACAGCAAGACGAAAGCACATCTAGAACAGGGGAAATGCATTATTTTCACTTTTCAGAAAAAAAGGAATGTCAAAATACCACATAYACAAGATATAGTATATTACTTAACTGTCATGATTTTCAGCTGAACTAAGGAAAGCTATGCATGTGCATCTTTTTCCTTCTCAGTCCTTTGGACTTTGAGGTTGCCACTGCTGCTGTCATTTGAAACGCTATCAGAGATCTAGGATCTCAGTCACTCACTGAAGGAAGTATTTTGGAAGTTTCCAAACCACGTACCTGGCAGGGACATTCTTAATCAAATGAGGCTGAAGATAACAAGTGGGTAGGGAACTGTAAACTCTTTTCATGCCCAAAGAACTTTACATTCCCCACCTGTCTTTTCTATATAGCAGTTCTCCATCCTAGTGTTGAACCAAATCTGAAGAAGTGGAATGATACTATTTTTACATAGAAATATGCATCCTTCTAAGTTTCAGCTTCACATTTCTCTGAAGAATGGCTCATATGATTTAATTCTACAGGCAGCTGAGAGTAAAATCTTTTCTGTCATGCTTCATTGTGAATGACAATGCTTATAATATCTCTGTAAGATGTAATTTTTTCATGTCAATAGAAATTTGATATTCATAATCTAAGCATTAATTATCCTTTGTAAATGCCCTTGTTTTTGGCTGCCACTCTCATTATGGCTGTTTCAATTCACCATCTCCAGCCTGCAGAGAAAAGAAATGCAGCTATTTATTCCAATGAAGAAATGAGAAAAGAGATTTTTGTTTTACAGAAAAAAATATAAAAAGCTGGAGGGGTTAATACAATTGGCCTAGTGCTTGAGGCCTTCCTATCTTCAAATTTATTCCCAGTGTTCTGAAAAAAAAAAAGTATTTGCATCAAATAGGGGCATGTTCTTACTCTTTCATACATAATTTCATTTCTTTGTTGCACTTTTAGCTGTTTAATTGAGTAGGGAGGACTGTATAACTTCCTCTTTGAGAAGATTATTCAATGAAAATAGTTTACCTGGTTGGAGAAAGGCAATTGACTTTGATTTATAAGTCCTAACTAAGAGTCATGACATCACATTGTTATGTAGGTGTATAGGAACCCATTTGTACAGAATATGGGGTGAGGGGTGGGACCGGATTTTCTTTTAGCTGATGTTGAACAACCGACCAAAAGCCTGAGGACTCTATATTTTTAGCATTACATATGCATGTAGTTTTGTCTTGTCTTACATTGTTACACTTAAGGCTGCAGGGAAAGCATACTTTGCTTTTTGTCCTGCTCCTAGAATGTACCCACTGCTACACATTATTTGCAAGCGGGCCTAACTCCTGCTTTTCTATTTTATTCATTAACATGAGTTATTGGGAAGTAGACTTTTATAGCCATTTAGCATACCTGTGCAAAATAAAAGCCATTTCAATCCAGCAAACACGATAGGCAAGTGGGCAAGAAGCGGCCTTCTGCTGACCTACAGCAGAAGATCCCACAGTCAGAGGTGTCTTCCGTACCCCCGTCTCTCCCCAGCAGGCAGCTTCCAGGGATGCTGTCACAACAGGTTTGGCAAACGTTCCAGTCCTCTGTTATTTATCCTTTGTTAGAAAAGCAAAACCTCTAAAAGAAGAACAAAAATTGTACAGTTTACACAGAGAGAAAAAAAAATCTGGTCTTTTATCAGTCGTAGAGATTGCTATGCTGAGGTTCACTCAGTATTAAAAAAGTGTACAAGACAAGACACCCTGATCAGTCACCTCTCTGAGATTAACTACAAGTACACATCCTTCCTCTTTTCCTCTTTGTGTATTTCAAATGGCAAATGAGGTGAAAACTWACCAGAAATCTGAAAAAATTAAACAGGGTGATTATCATAATTCTCCAATAGGCCACATTGGTAGGTCCTCACAAAATGGCAGCTACCTCCTCCAGGAGTATCTGTCTCTGCTTAAATGGGTCCCTTTCCATAGCAGAGTTAACCATCTATAAAGACGAAACAATTGCAATAATTAGTAAAACTGTACTGTCAAAAAACATTGCATACAATTCACAAATAGGATGTTTACATTTAGTACCTTTACCTGAAAGCACAAGGATCATGTTCCAAAAAGGTGGTGCTCCTGAGGTTTTCTCCACACCCTAGCATGGCAGGATAAAGAGGAGTGGAGTTGTTGGAAATAATTAAAACCCCTGCAAACTACTTTCTTCCTCCGGGAAGTGCCAACACCACATGCAGACTCAGGAGCACCACCAAATTTTATTTACTTCTCCTATGCAAAGTGTTTTCCCCTGATCAAAACAAAGATTCCAGCATCTGTCCGCAAACCCTTACTTTCTTGGCTCTTTCTCTTAGCTGAGCCACCTTCCAGCAAGCAAATATCTGGTCATCACTCAGTCCCTTCGGGAAGCTTGAAAGTTGCAAGACTGGCCATTACGTGGGAGATTTGCCCACCACAACTCTTCCTCTCTGCCTCGCCTGATTCTGATTTGCACCCAATGTTCCGACTGCTCTTGACTGACTGATCTTTTCTCTGTATGCAGTCACTTGTTGTTCATTGCCATAACTATACATTTTGGTCTCCTGAGAGAATATAACTGGACATATAAYGACACACAGAATATAGTTGTGTGTCGTGTCTCATCCACATGGCAAACTCAGGAAAATTCACCTGAATTATCCTTTCAAGTGCATTAGTTGAACCACATTAAAAGCCTAGCATAAATTCAACCAAAATTTGTTTTTGTTTAATTTGTTGCAGAAACAAATTAAGCAAAATTAAATTAGGCCATGTTTTCAGTCTGGTTTTTTTTTTTTTTAATATGTGGCTTCACAGGGCTGTAATATGGTTTACCTAAGGTACTGGCAGTTTATACCTTTGTTAGTCTGCACAGGCAAACCTTTACTATCCAGGAATTAGTGCCCAAGACAATTTTCCTACACATGCAAGTTCAGGATCAGGATGAGCTGTTGGATGAAACAAATCAGAGCAGCCAAAGTATTGACCTCAATCTTCCAGTCACATACTGCTCCCTGGACCCTCAGCGTTGCTGTATGGGGACTGAATTCCCAAATTCTACGTGCCTGTCTTTGACCTCCACCTTCTAAGACACTCTTCTCTCAGAAAAAGACGCATATCAAAACAAAGAAGCTTMAGAAATGAGGGGAGAAAGTTGGCATAAACTAAAGGAGTAGAATGCAGTCAGAAAGTAAACACAGGTAAAAGAAACACACTGTGATTTCAGTGTGAAGCAAAAACAGAGGGATCCTCTCTGTGTTGTTTCAGTTAGACTGAACTAATCAGAGGGAACAATGTGGTGAAGGAAGAGAGGSAATAGAGAAGAAGCATTAGTTATCTTCATAACTTACTTTCCAAGTTAACAAAYATACTCATCTACGAAAAACATGAGGTGGACTGGGAAGAGCTCCAAYAAGCTGCAGGCACGGAGCCAGCTTTGGCTTGAAACACCAAATTGAAAAAAAAAGACAAGGAAAAGAAAAAGCTCTCAAGTGATATCAGAATCCCTAATGCACTCGAGGGCAACGATGTCAATCCCCACGTTCGCTACAGACAAGAACAAGTCCCCACTGGTGAGAAGGGCTCAGATGCAAAATATCTTTTCCAATGACAAAGTCATCAAAAGCCAAAAGCATCCGTTCTTGTGATCCCAATGTTTTTTGAAGAGAAGCTGCTGGGCTGCAGGGGGAGCTGTGCACCCATCATTTCTGTTCGGCAATTGATGCAGGAATATGATCCTCCAAACTACAGTGACATCTCAGAGGTGTGTTCTGCATAGCAGCAGCAATACACGGACTCCATGGGGCTCAGTGGAACCATATTGTTGGTTACATTTCTGCCTGCATTTATTCTGTAGGTTTTCCAGCATCTCTCTGAGTGCTACATTGAAAGTGTGCTCCCAGACACTACAATTTCGTCTCATCTGCACGTCCTGTTTAATTTGAACTGATGCAGGGCATCCATTCTCATTTAGCATAGAAAATCTATCCTTCTTCCAAGGTGAAGATCCAAGCACTGAGAAAACAACATGATTTTAAAAACTTATTAACTAATGACTACACATTCTTACAAATTGCAACAAATTGCCTCTACCAGCACAAAGAATGTCCAGATGAGTAACTGTTTAATTTACCATCAGTACCAAGGAGATAAAAWGTATAAAAATGCTTTTTGGCCAGTCAGTTTAAAAGAAGTTTGAATTTATAGTATTCATATGGCCAACGTACAACTGGTAAATAATGTTACAATAGGAATGCACCAATATTACACATATTTGGGAATTGAAAAGGTTTTACAGTGACCTCTGAGTCTGTAGAACATGTAGCGTGCCTGCTAATTTTTTCAATCTAAATTTATGCTTGATTTAAACAAAAATGGACCAGAGAAGCCAGCTGAAAAAATGCAGTATGTATTCCATTTAATAGATAACTAAGCAGACGGGATGTATTTGATTCAGTAAATTCTGGTACAGATATGCTTTTCCTACAGTACATGAGGAATATAAGGCAGGATGTAAACTATAGGAGGAACAGGAATGAATAGGAGCTGGAAACAATCATTACGGTCATTCCTATCTAAATTCATGGTGATTTATGACTTGGATGTATTCAACTAAAGAAAAGACTGACTTGTTAGCAGTGGAGGCTATTTTAAATGATCAACTCTACAGACACAAACTTAACAAGCAAGTGCTTGGATATGGCACTGATGAAAACTAATATAAAAACCTGGCTGCAACAACATTCATCAAAGTGAGCAGCCTTGACAAGAACTCTGAAATCCCCTGCTTCAGCTGAGAAAAAAACCCTTGCTCTTTCCTGGCGTTTGCTAAAGCACAAAACCAGCGGTTTGACCACATATTTTCAGCCAAGTGGTGCTAGACAAGAAAGCCAATAATTTAGGCATTTTGTGACAATCTGCTTTGAGCCAGGCCTAATAGGAGGCTGAAAGCAATTGTGTGATTATACCAGGAAAAACACATGAGTAAATACTCTAGAAAAATTATTAATGGAGTAGAAGAGGCATTACAGCTGGACTGTCTCTGAAAGCTTATTTGTCAAGGTCTCTGCCTTGCCCAGTTGTTATTTAAAGTCACTTGGCAAAACTCTGTTTTGACCACATCTCACAGAAGACTAATTTACTGACCATTTTCCCTCATTTATTCTCAAAAGCAATTTTCCATATTAACTTCGTCCCAGTACTGTTAAAATCATTCATTTAGAGAATCAACAACCGAGAACATGTAAAGAAACTATTAAACATAAATATAAATCAACATGAGCAGATCAAGCAATTTTAAGAAGGAATTAGCAGTGCAAACATATGACATTCACGTTTAAATATGAGAACATGGAGGTAACTTTTTAATATGCTTTACATGTATCTGGTAAAGGGAATGTACAGCTACAAAGAAACATAAATATTCCCTCACCACCATCAATCAGTACCTTCTAGAAGCTGATGATTAAAAATCTGTGACGCCATCTCGGTCTCAAATTTGGTTGCTTTGTGAAAGTATCGCCTCCTTGGCTTGTACACCCTTGGGCATACCAGTCATTGTGGTATGGACCTGCAAAAACCACAGCTTGCTTCTACATCAAAGAGAGATGGAGAAAATACTTCAGTTTCTTAGCTATTAGCCTTGAAAACACCATCTGGGGTTCTTGATCATGTTTAGGGTTTGGGGAAGAAGAATATACACCGCAGCCCAAAAGCAAAATTCAGATTTTGTATGTTCCTATCAACAGAGAGCAACAAGAACACAAGTTGGTGCTATATGTTGTTTCGTCAAGAGAAAGTTAATTCTTTTGAATAAGACTTCCAATAGTTTGCAGCAATAGAGCATTAGATAGAGCTAGCATATGTAGCATATTTGTCTTAGGAATTGATCAGTGTTGCTTTGATGAGCAGCAAAGGGCCATATTCCTATGTGACCCAACCAGAATGCCTGAAAAATGAGCAGAGAAAGAAACTATTGGCTTACCGTATGAGAGTGTTCATTCCTACTTCCCAGGTATTTCAAGAGCCACAGAAAAATAAATCTGTAAGAGAAGAAAAATGTTTTAGTTAACATAAATATTGAGACTTTTTCTTCCTATATGAAATTATGAAAAACTATCCCTATGATAGCTTCCCTGTCATCTTCAAACAGCTACTGTCTATCACTGTGGTTATTAGTGGGGTTTTTCAGCCAGGATAATCTCTGGTTACATCTTGGTTACAATGCAGCCAGACAAGGACAACAAGTTTCCTCAAAGAAGGTCAACAAAGCTGAAGAAGGGTCTGGAGAACAAATCGTACAAGGGAGCTGAGGGTTGTTTAATCTGGAGAAAAGAAGGCTCAGGGGAGACCTTATCGCTCTCTACAACTGCCTGAAAGGTGGTTGTAGCCAGGTGGGGGTCAATCTCTTCTCCCAGGCAACCAGCAATAGAACAAGGTAAAATGTCCTTAAGTTGTGCCAGGGAAGGTTTAGATTAGATATTAGGAAAAATTTCTTCGCTGAAAGGCACTCGAAATGGCTCTCTGTGAAGTTACGGAGTTACTGTCCCTGAAAGTATTCAAAAGGCATGTGGATGTAGCACCTGGGGATACGGTTTAGTGGTGAAGAGGGCAGTGCTGGGTTAGGGGTTGGAATCAATGATCTTAGAGGTCTTTTCCAACCTTAACAATTCTATGACTCTGTGATTAATCTTGCTCTCTCTCTCTCTGATAATTTGGACAGTAATTGTGGTAGAGAAGGGGGACAAATAACAATCAAGCTAAATGAAGAGAGTTGCTTCCATTCTTTATCCCTTCTTATACCTTGCTCCATTGTTGGTAGATGCATCCTGTCCAAGCAGCCTCCCACGACTTCTCTGAGCCCAACTCTTACTACACCAACCATAGTCTCTAAAGCTGAACAAACTCCTGTTCTCCCTCAGGCCACAACAACTCACTCTTTGTATGGAAGGAATTACCTTCAGTTGCCTCAAAAAACATACGTGCTGCTAATGAAAGTTTCTACTCTTCTGCCAGACCTCCTCACACCTGCAGCTGTGGCACCTGATCTTACTTGTCGTTGTGGGGCTTTCCAAAGCTGAAGACTTATCACATCTTCTGGAAGTGACAAAAACCCAAACAGCCAAGCACAGGTATAAACAACCGTGCCATCCTGCTGACCAGTTCCCTCCTTGTTGCAAGCCAACTACTGCTGCTGTATCAGGGGATATTGGAGAAGGTTACAGAACTGTCCTCCCTTTTCCTGTTATGAGTGACAACTCAGCGAATGAGGCTCAGAGCCTCAAGGCTAATTTACCACCAAGGATGTCAAAGTGACTTACAGAGACTGTTCTTTTATAGGTATCCTGTACCCTGGGCACTGCTGTTTACTGTGGCTTGGCATGTGCTCTGCAGCCACTGCTGCTGCACACCAGGAAGCAAATGTCCTGCCTTTTCTGAAACAGAGGAAGAAAATGTAGCCTATGAGACATAATAAGAGATTCCCCATGGCCACTGAGAAAACTAGGAACGCCATAATAGTACACCAGTTAACACATGGGGAGAGAGAAAGAGCAATAGAGCACTGGGGAAAAGAAAAAAAAAGAGTCCAATCCATGCATCTGATATTATTTCTGATAAATGATTGCTTTCCCACAAGACATATGGGAACAACTGCCTTAACAGAGTGCGCAGTGCCCCTTCCCAGAGACAAGGCCAATCTGCCTGACAGATGACACCGAGCCCAGAAAGGCAGAAGCACTCTCCTTGGACCACAGAGCCATAAAGTCTCCGCACTGGAGTTACCACTGCTATTAAGGGGAGGTGCAGGGCATTAATTATATTCACAGCAGAAACAGAAGCAAAGGCTGTGGCATAGCAGCATAATAGTACTGAGACTGTCATTTCCCAGTCCAAACTCCTCTAATTAAGTCCCAGCTGAGGTCTCCTGTTCAGGTCTATAGGCTTGATTTCAAAGAGGCAGAGGGGAATAAATMAATAAATAAATAAAAACAGTTTAGCTCCTCTCCAAGTAAGGAAGGCCAGATATTTGGAGGGATTTGTGGGTATTTTTATTTGAGGAGATTGGTGGATTGTTTTTGTCTAGTAATTGTCTGCTGTCCTATTTTGCAATTAATTGACAGCATTCACACCGTAGAACCTAACCAACCCTGAAGTCCACCAGCACTTGGTACACCTTAGGCTTACTTTCCGCATTGTAACTCAGGATCTGCTAAAGAATGAGAGCACAGGAAAAATCCCACCATAAACTTGCTCTACACCTCCATATACTGATGATATCTAATATTCAACACAGGACTATTACAACCCACTCCTGACACCAGGAATTAGCATCATGTCACCTTATATGACTATTTTACTTCCAGTTCCCAGAGAGGTGTATGTAAATTTGATGAGCAATTCTGCACATCTTGTGTTGTTTTCCTTTCTTTTCTTTTTTTGTTTTTTATAGTACAAGTGATCTAAATTTCTGCTACTTGAWACTTTTAATGAAACTTTATTCCCTGTAAAAAAAAAAAAAAAAAACCAAAAAAGAAGCTAGAAGGGCAAATTTGGGAAAATTTTTAATTTTTTTTTTAATCTACATACTCAATGGCATTTCAAACTAGTAGTTTTAAACCTGCTTCCATTTACCTTGCTTCCTTTGCACTCCTCCTTATTCTTCCTTTTGCCAGTAGACTACCTGGAAATAAAAAAAAAAAAAAGGAAAAAAAAAAGAAATTACGAAGGTGAGCATAATTGGAAAGACAGAAATCACAAAGTTTGGGGACGAAACACTCCCTTTTCTTTCTAATATTTTCATTTCACTTCTAATTTCTTGAATAGAGTCCATTCATGAGTTTACCTTGCTTTTTGCTTCCTTTTTAAATTTAAACTAGTTTTCTTATAGGTTTATATATTTAATTCTCTAGGGGTTGCTGAAGAAATCATTAGTCAATGGTTTATACAATTGAAATTTCATTTTCCCAGGTTATTAAAAACTAATAGCATGCCATTTAATTAGACTAGATGATGAGAATCCACTTAAAAGTTAGAAATAGACTTACAAACTGCTTATCTTCTTCCTTACTGCCAAGCAAGACTTTATAATAAATCATTATTCCTTTTAAATGAATTTAGTAATTACAAAGGACTTCATTCTTCATTATATTCACCATAGCTATATATATTTCCATAAGTTATCTCATTTATTTGCACCAAGAGTACTATTAAATATAGCATTAATTTATCAGAGCAGGGTACGAAAAGAAACCCTTGGAGGATAGTACTGGTAATGGTCTGAAACAAAGCTTTTTGCTTAGCCAAAGAATGAGCCTCTGCAAGAGACCTCAGTATTAACTCTCACACCACAGCGTGGCAATGCTGCAGAGTCCTGAACAAGAGGACAAGGTATGAGGCAAAAGAGCCATTGCTTGGACACATCCTTTCCAAGTGCAGTTCCTGTACTGAGCCTTGAACTTAGATGACAATTACTGTAAGCTGGAACATAGACCTCTTTCCCTATGGAAATGAACTGAGACCTCCAATTTATTTCACATAGCCTATTTAAGAGTCATTGGATAATAATGGCCTTCAGTCACTGCCAACCCATGGTGAATTTAAAATAGTGACTTAGAGGGGAAAGGCTCTATGTCATAACTCCCTAGGCACGTGATCCCCWCTATCATGCCATTTATTAGGCAGCTTGGCCCTGGTACCACATTTATTTATACCATAATATTTCATGCTATATAGTYTGAGGTTAACAAAGTCTCATTAACAGCTGCTGGTAGTCCCCGTAAAGCTCTCCAATATTTCATTTTACAGTAATGGCAAAGACCCTCACAATTTATTTGCCCTCATCCAATCTCAAAGACCCTACAGCAAAGGCTAAAATRGGGAAAAGAAAGGGGGAAAAAAACATAACAGGAAAATAGTTATCTGTGGCACAATGAGGAGAGGGCAGAGCAAAATGTGGCTAATAGGCAAATATGTTTTCCCCATACACCAGACTATACACTCTGTTGGTAAGTCCAATACTTCTTCAAGAAAAAAAACCTGGATAAGAATAACAGTGATTTTTAGTTGTTGTCTCTTTGTGGCAAAATTCTCATTGACTTGACTTGAACTGGAATTTCACCTCAGATCTTAAGCAGTCCAGTGTTTCCTGGAGTCCCCTGAAATTCTGAAAGCTGAACAGTCTTTCTCTTGAGGTCTTTTTTGACACAGTCACAAGGGCCTCTCTGCCTTGGTACTCTCATGTTCGAATTCTGACTGTCACTAAAAATTGCTGATGCTTTCTAAAAGAATAAGATTTCGCAGGCATTGGGGATTGGGTATTTTTCTTTTGTAAAACATATGAGCTTCTTACAAGGCTCTTCTGTATTTGGGTTTAATAGACGCTCGTAACTTCTTTCTTAACCTGTTCAATATCAGAACAGCTCTTGAATATCCAGAAAAGAAAATAAACTAATATATCATTTGAAGAGWCTTCTTAAAATGTGTATTAAAAAGAAGCACACTGGAGCTTCTAAAGGGAATAAAACAGGCATAGCTGAAGGAGTGTGCCAGAAGGTCAYGGCAGGAATAAGATGCATTTACTTTTTATGTATATGAAGGAGGAGAACAGCCCACTCAGTCACCTGCGAGACAGGGCAAACTTTGCCTTGGTATGCGTATATCATTTTGAAATAAATACACAATGTCTCTTCACCAAAGAAATCACAGTCCAAATAAGGAAGCACAAAGAAGTGGAAGACAAGAGGAGCGATGAGAAAGAAAATTATTTGTACAAGATCAGCTTGAAACCTTCTGGCTCCTATTCTACACCAAACCTAGAGGAGAAGAGGCCAGGTCTATTCTGATTTTCTTCTGTATGCCCATTCCCCCCTGCTTCTCCCCTGTCCCAGTAAAATTAGTGTTCACATGAAGATGGAATTTAAGGTGTTTGGAACAAAACCGATGAACATTACACTGTTTGAAGAGGAGCAGCATACATCAGTCACTTTCTGTAATACTAAAGTGGGATTAAAGAATTACAAAATGCCTACTCCCCCTCAGTTTTATGCTTATGTATGGCCAAGCACTATTTATTCATTATATCCTAAAAAAATTGAAAGTTTTCACTGAAAAGTGAATTTTGAGTGGAAAAACTATATATTCAGAGAGAAGGGGGATGAACTTGACRAAGAAAACAGTCACACACGATAGATAGACAGATAGATAGATACATAGACAGATGGATGTGAGAGCCTATGAACACCATATATTCTGATAGAAAGCCCGTATTTGAGATTTCTCCTGTATTCAAGTATTTACAAAGCCAGAACTTGCAAACAGTGTCAGAGTTCATAGGATCATAAATATTAAAACAGAAAGATAAAAGTAATTGTTTCTCAAATAACATCAATTATTCAATKAACATCTAAGATATATGCACAATTTTTCAATGGGAGATCAATGGGATCACACACTAAAATTCGAACATTTGCTTAAATGCTCAGTCAAAAGGGATGGGATTATTTATATATCAAACTGAAAATTCACATTTTAGTGTAGTCTATCATCCAGACTGTTTTATGTCTGTAAATTTTATGCTAATAAMATAGACCACTGTATATTGATGCTGATCTCTATCACAAAAATTTTAGGAACAAAGAAATAAAGACAAGACCATTCTACCTGCAAGCACAGTGTCTGTGTGACTGTCTCCCGCACTCCAACCTAAAATCCTTCTATTTAGTATCTAATTTGCCAAATCCCATTGATGGGATGATAGTTTATGCCAACTGAGAGCTTCAGTTTTTCTGTGTCTTGTGGTTGGGAGTTTTTGTCTTTTTGTTTGTTTTTTTTTTGTTTTCTTTAACTCATATTCAAAACCATCTGGATGTGAAGTACCTTTGGATTTTGTTCTGTGAATGACAAAAATAGGTATGAACCAGGCACTATTTCACTYTGAAAAAGAACACTTGCAGAAGTTTTACTTATGATTGTGACTTTCTCTGTGCTTCATTTTTTTGAGTGTTCTTCCCCTCTTTCACATCTTCCACATTTCTAATAACTGCTTCAAAATAGATATTACATAGGAACTGTCCATCTCTTTGTGCAATATCATGTTGTTTAATTCAACTGCAGTCAGACAAGTTTCAGTTTTAGCTGACTGAGGGCAGAGACTCAGATTATAAGGCATAAGACTGACATAGGATTGTTGCCCAGGCCTCAGAAAGACAGATCTTTAAAACAGATATGTTTAGCTATATTGCTTTAAAGAACACAGAAGATAGGTCAATATGTTAGAGCTACATTTCCATAATGCAACATCTACRTTATAGCCCTCAGGAGCCTGTACTTAATTTAACATTCAGCTCTGCCTGTAAGTGCATCTAAGTATTGATCTTTCAATCTGTAGTACTTTGCATCACACGCAAACAAAATTTCCTKTATCTTCACACACCTGTTGTCCATTATTTAGGACTAGCACGTCCAAAAATCCAATGTTCACCAGGATTTTAAAGATGTTTTTGTAGCAACAACTCTTTTTCATCTTCTTTTTATTATTCATGAGAGGGCTTAGACTTCCTGAGCAGCTCAACCGTAAACTGTTAACACACAGACTAACACAGCATGAGAAAGAGAAAACAACCCCACCCACAAACAAACTCAGCACACAAACAASTAACCCTCATTTGCCAAGTCTATTGCATTAAAGTATCTGTAAAAAACAGAGAAATAAGAACACAAGGGAAGTGGCTTTTGTATGTTCTAGTTCCACTCACTAAGAAGCAAAAAAGAACTGCTGGTAGGTAGAGGCAAAAAGAGAAAGGAAGGGGTAAAAGAAAAACATTCTAAACCAAGCGCTAAACAGGGACATGAGAAACTCATAGGTGACAGGAGCCAAGAAACTGTCAAGACAAAGACAAGGAATACATGTAAAAAAACTGTAAAGATCACAAGAATGGCAAAAGAAGGAAACTGGCAGTGTTTTGTGGTCATCTTAGGATCTCAAGAATCACTTTTAGGAGTCTAAAGAGAAGAGAGGCAGAGACAAAGCGCATCTACTAAGAAATCAAAAGMGTGTTGACATTTATTTCACCAAAAGAAAAGTTTTTAAGGGTAGAATATTGAATTTATAATCATTCAGAGTCAATAAAAATTATAGAGAAGTAAAGAAGCATCAGTARCTCTGACACATCTGTAGGTAGTGGGAGTAACCAAGTACTATAACTGGATAATTAAATATATGAAAATACATATGCAGGCTAAAAAAACCCAAAAATTCCCAGTATCCATTTTCCAACTGAATTCAATCTATACAAAAGGTAGAAAAGTTGAAATTACACTTGAAACTTTCTCTCCATTTAAATTTATGCACCACAATTAATATTACATGTATTTTACAAACTTCATTCTTGTTTWTTCATGGTAGCCTGGTAAGAGAATTTTCAAGGGTAGTAAGATAGGAAATCACATCAAAGAGAAAAACTTCAGGAATTTTGATCAGGTTATTATTAATCAATCATATTCACCATTTTCTCCCTCCTATAGTAGTTCCAGGCAGCTCCACTTGTAAACAATTAATTGAAGAGTCTTAATCGTGATATGCAAGGCAAAGCAGGAAAGATGAAAAAATACCCATCCATTGATATAACAGCTTTAAAGAAGAAAAGAGGTAGCATGGAATTCGCACTGAAGCCTAGAGAGAGTCACAGCAGACAAGGCAGAAAGGGCTTCTCACATAACTGCATTTCTAGGATTATGCTGAAATCTAAAGGATCTGCAAATATTTCTCAGGATGAGGCGCCAGTATGAAATCACAAACATACAAAGGGATGGACTTCCAGTAATGTCCAGGTTATTGTCATTCTTCCATCACATGAGATACACATCTAAACACCAGATGAAATGAGGGCGAAGTAACAAAAGCACATGTAAACCCATAAGATCCTGAGATACCCAAAGGTAGTTCCCACGTCATGACCCAGTGAGGGCCTGTGTGCTCACAGAGCTGCTAAGGACTCCAATTTTTACTAATTTTTTGTTTGCTTCAAATTTTTGTTTTGCAAAGAATATTCTCCTTTGCAGAAAAAAAAGGTGAGGGATGGGAGGCAAAAAGAGAGTGAATAAATTTTTCAATGTTTGGACTCTCAAGCAGCAGGAAAAAAAATACTCTTTTGAATTTTGAATTTGATTTTTTTTCCAGACTCCAAACAGTGGGGAAGATACATGGTCTTAGTACTCGTATAACAAATGCTCCTTTCCACCTCCCTTGATTTTGCCCCCTCAGCACACAACTTTTCCACATTCCCAGCCTGAATAAACAACAAAATGGGTTTCCCATCCACACTGCTCAACAGTAAAGCAAAGCAGGAAAAGGGAGGAAGAATTAAAACCTATGCGTATGCAACTAAGCAAAAACATACTCTGGCATTGCTTTGAAATGATTAGGAGCAGGGCAGCACAACCCTGGAAACATCAGCTCRGGTTCAGAGCCATGCTCCTATGTACTGCCTCTCACTGCATTCATATTTCTCTTGCACTGCTTTTTCTTGCTCCAGTCCTTTGGAAAGGGATTATCCAAGGTAGTTGCAATGGAAGGGGTTTAGACTCTGGCCCAGAAGGTCCTTTAGTCTGAAGTCCCTCTGAGTAGTCTAATTCCCATCCCAGTCATACTCCATAAGCTGCAGCTTTCCAAGTAATAGCACAATTGACCTTTTCCTTAYGTACAACATCTTTTATTGAAAGTAGAAATATTTTTTTGTATCCTAGGACTAAGTTGTACCACGGTAACTGAGCAAAATAGAATTCTGTTTGCACACCAGCAAAAAAGAGGCAACACTGGCATCCAAAGAAAGAGTTTTATCTATAAAATCTTTTATTTTAGACTATTAGGCCTGGATTTAAGTTACATTTTAACCACAAACATGGGAGAAGCTGTCCCAGATGGCGAATGTAAAACGTGCTGTAAATTTTAATGAAGCAAATAAGTCACTAATAACCATAATGCCAACACTGCTGCGTTTTTGGTAGATGTTAATAAAGCAAAATTAAAAAAGAGCATGCAGCATTCAAATAAGTGCTTAAGAAGCCCAATATAATTTGCTAATTCAGCTATTCACACTTTGATTGCACAGCCCCTGGTCATCTGCTCAAGTACAGCTGCTTCATGTAAAAACAAATWAAAAAAAAGTTTTATTGTCCACCAGATGTCCCAGCTTGTAATACTTGCTGCTATAATTCAGGTCACCCAAGGTTCAAGCACATTTAGAAATCGATTGTTCTTGGATGGTCAACCTTGTGACAGTGGTCAAGGCACTTCATTCCCGGGTTTATCCCGCGGGGAGGTGAGGGAGCTCTTCTGTATGGAACGTGATGTGCTTTCATGTTATGAATACCATAGGCACACCAAACAGATAATTACTATTACAGCTTAGGGAAAGAGCAGGAAAGAGTTGGAGTGGGAAGAATTCAAGCAACATATGCCCTGCCTTATAAGGCCATTGAAAACCMATTAACAGGGCCCTACCAGGTTTATTTTCTTTGCTGAAAATAAATTTATTATTATTAAAGAAAAAGTATAAAAGCACAAGTCACAACAGCCACTSCTGTTCTGCGCCAGTGTTCTCACTGTTCTCAATGGGAGCTATACAATATATGTAGTGCAGCCAGTGCTTCTCCCCAAATCAAATGTAAAAATCAATGGAGCAGAATTATCAGCTGGAGCTAAAACATCTTGCACCAGGGGTGTCTGCTGCTGTGTTGCACAAAGCAGGTTTGAAATCAGCAGGCAGTGTTTTGTTTATGGATTTCACAGGGCTGACAACTAAGGAAAGGCTGGGCTGGAAGGAAAAGAGAGCTTGTTTCTGCAAACACCTTCTCCTCCAGAGGAGCAAAAGGGCATCAGTGAATGCAAGGAATCTAGGCAGAGCCAGAGACTCCTGTCAGAGCCACACTRAAGGCACAGCTGCAGCATACAGACCCCAACATCAGATCCCCATTAGGATGAACTGAGAAGGGTGATGATTTTATACAAGAGTGTCCCCCACCCAAGACACTCTGCCTTCACTGCACAAGGTAAGCAACCTGAAACTTCCCAAACGTGTCAAGATGTTTCAGAGCAATCTTTCCTTAAGCAGGACCTGTGCACCATGTCTTGGCAACACAAGCATCTGTTTGTCACCTTCTCCAATGATTCACATGGAATTCTTAAYGGGAATATTTTTTGAGAAATAATGTTCTGCTAGACGTAATTTACATGGTTCTGCAGAAAACAGGAAAAGTTACATGTTCGTCAGGCGTCTACCTCTCACCGTATGGTTCCTCTCAGCACACTGAATTTTTGCAACTCTGTGCAGTCAACATCAGCCCCTGGCACTTAAATGTGCATTGCAATTAATAGAACAATTACTTGATTGAAAACTGACCCTCTTGAGCTTTACTACTATTAGCCTCAAAATAGAGAAAAACACAGGAAGCAGAGGATTACTCAGCTGCTTACTCATTTCATGTGAAAGTGAAAGTCTCTTCTGTCCTACTAAGGACTAAATTTTGGAAGAGTTGTTAATGCCTTTTAAGGGGCTTTACCTCTCAGCTCAGACGGCTTTAAACCAGCAGTATATTTGTTCTTCAAAGCCTGCCTTTCTCCTTTTGTTCTCACAGTTCATGAGCTCCTCCTTGCCCATTTTTCCTCCTCAGCACTTACTTGCTTCTCATCTCCACAGCTGACCTGTCGTGACGCCCATGCAAGCCAGTTTATCAGAGTTCCCTCTCCTCCCTGTTTTATTGCCAAATCCCAATGGATAACCACAATCCATGGCTTTGTGTGCCCTTCAGAACCTCAGTCCTCCTTACAGCTTGTCAGCGGACAAAGAAATGCCACTACATTTTTTGTCTTCCTCCATCTCTGTTTTGAAAATTTATTCCCGTCTACATCAGTAGCCAACTGCTGTCTCTGCACTCCTGGTGAGTCTCTAAATAGCCAACGACAGTCTGGAGGAGATGGAGCAACAGCTGGCTCAGTGACTTGGCTACACTGAAGRCAAGGATGCAGTGCTGCTGGTACAGGAGCTATGCAAGGAGCCTCACATCTGCAGGGCCCTCTGCTATCCTGTGCAATGGGAASAGGAGAAGAGCAACACAGCTGGAGACAAACTGGGTGCTAGCCTCAGGCTCCCTGTGACTTCGGGTCAGCCACTTCATCAGCCTTAACAGCCACTTTCCGACACATCAAAGCAGCAGAAATATTGTTCAAAAAGGCAGTGAGCTTACATCTATCTGAAAGAGTGTGGAATAGACTCAGAGAGAGCGAAATGCAGCTGCTTCAAACRGTTAAAGGGATTAGGTTTGAAAAAGTTGGATCAAATTTTAATCATGTCGGGAGAAATCCACCTACATGCCCAGGAAGCAAAATATCTAGCCCAGGACTTGCAAAGAGATTGTTGTTGTAAGTGCACATCCTTGCCTTTTCCACACATTTCAGGTGGGACATGGTCCGTGCACGCACAGAGGCTCCTCAGGCACCTGCCCAGCGCTCACCCAGCAGCTCCCAGTTAATTACCCATTCCCTGTTCTGCACCAGGGTCAGCTGCAATTGAAAAGCTGTCTTTTCATTCGCATTTATCACAAGTTCCCAAAAGCTGGGACAAATGTTGGAAGGATTAAAACAAATTTAAAAGCAAAAGGAAAAAAAAAAGGCAGATGTGGGAGGGAACAGAGGGACGAGAGGAGATACCCATCCTCAGTGGAGCTGGGGTGCAAAAAGAGTGAGCAGGTGCCTTGCAACCATTTACTCTGCTACCACATTCTGTGGAAGGCGCAGTATCAGGCTTTTCATCCTGGAGTGATGCTGGCAGTGTGCAGCCCTTGTGGAAACAAAGGGAAGCCTGATCTGCTCCATGCCAAGACGGCAGCCCCGGCACCCGGGATGCCCTGGAAACCTGCCCCAGCTGCAGTCACTCTGCCTTTGTTGGCAGGCAGCACCACGGCACCAAGTGCCACTCCTGGCCATTGTACAGGCTCATACAGACTAATCCTCTCAGAGGCTATCCTAATGAATTAGCAGCTACTGGATTAGATGGGCTGCAGGCAGGCTGCAGCTGAAAGCTAACTCAAATTTCCCCTTATACCTCTGTTTCTAAACATCAGTTTCAGTTTCCACCTATCAAAAGATAATTTTTCCCCTTTTTAACCATCAGCTCTGTTGCAGACCCATTGCTTTGAACAACAGKTTTTTTTGGCAAACTACAAAATTTGATTCTATCTTTTTAAGACTCAGTGTCACTTTTAGGTTATTGTTGGCTCTCACAGTTTCATTGTCAGGCAGACAGTAACAGGTATTTTTCAAGCTGCAGGGACTAGAGTCCAGGGATTATATAACTGGGAAAACAAAATGTGACCCACATCTAATAGGCTCACTATTTGTCAAGTCTCATTTTTAAGCCAATTTCAGGAGCTTCTAAACATTGAGGTTTGAACAATTTGTATCTCTGCCAATTCCTTAAAACAAAATTTGTCCCCTCTGGTGTTTCAATTATGCAAACTGCACTGTATCTACAGTGTTTACACTTTCAATAACAGATCTTTATATCTAAGCAGACATGCAAGCAACTTATTTCCCTGTGCTTTCTTTGAGCATTTATCATAAAATGTTATTATTTCCTTGGGACTGTGCAATTAGAAGTCACCCTTTATTGACCTCTGTCAYACTTTGAATCATCCATTATCTATGTTGTTACTAAATAACTACTTTTGGGTCTCATTTCATTTACATTCCAGAGAACGACTAATTCATCCGATTCCATGGAGTTAGGTCTCGCTTGCACCAGCAGAATATAAGAACTGGGACTTCTGTTTTCCAGCCTCTCCAGCAGGTACAGGTCTGATCTCTGAAGTCCATGGAAGACAGTCACCCTCAGAGACCTTCAGACAGGTAAAGTGAGCCAGATTCTTAGCTGCCTGACATCTGGTGAAATCAGTAAATCACAGCTGATAGCTGCAGTTAGGCAACATCAGAGCATCTCATCCATATGGGTAAGAGAAAGCCATGGAACAGGAGGAATATGAGAAAGCCTCTAGAAGCCAAGAGAATACTCGGCATTATGCACAGAATACGTGAAAATTGCTAATGGCTTTTTTCTTCCTGTCTGCCTTTTGTTCCAAAATGATACTTCTGCTGAGCTTTTTCCTCTAGATTTCACAATTCTCAGTCTTCTGTGTAACTGTAGCCAATACTTTTTCTTCAACTAAMAATAATCCCCTAGCCATGTTATTGGTTTAAGGCTCAGCCCAAGGACAGAAAGAGAGCTTGCCATTCAAATTAATATGAATGTATTAGCATATGTTTTAAACTCTAGGGAGTTTTATTCTGGGGATGTTTTGCAGTCTAAAGCCAAATTTGGATTTAAGTTCTGGAGGCACCTTTACTGATTGTGATACGACCTAAATGGTCCCAAATTGGGTGTATTTTAGAGATACAGGCCTATATATTTCATGAAAATACTCATGTGAAAAGGAGATAATAGATCAAATATTCCAGCAYAAAAAAACTTTAAATAATCCACAAATCCTAAAGAAAAAACTCACCTAGAAGAAAAGCAGAAAAAATAGCCCTACAAGAGGGCTACCGACAGACAAGTTCAAAGCGCAATTTCGGATTTTCACTTAAAAAAATTTGGCACGAGGAATCTCCTTCTAATGACAGTTAAGTACATTTACCTCTTTATAGCACAGTGCACTTGGCAACATAGTGTAATGCTTCTCTTCCTTCCCCTGAATCTCTCATTTTCCACATCCCTAGCATCATGCACATCACAGTACAAAAGTTTCAAATAAACCCAGGGCACAGGGTCTCTGGAATAGCACAGAGAGAAACAAGTGCCTCCATAGGCAACAGTTTGGAAACTGGTGCAGGTGAAATTTGCTTTTGCAGCTACTGCAGAAGCTTCTATACAGGAACATTCCCATCCAGAGGCTCCTTGCCATGTACCTTCACAGTGGGATCTGTGTGGCTTCTGTGATTTAGCCTAGATCACACATTCCACGCGTTCAGAGCACCCTAGGAAAATCCAGACATACCACCATCTTCCCAGGTACAGGAAATGAAGCAAACAGAATTTAAGACCTTCATCACACTATATCTAATAAAAAATTAAATCCTAATAAGCATTTAAAAGGCAGGAAAAAAAAAAAAAAAAAACACAAAACCTGATCAGAAGTACCATGCATGAGATTCATTGAGACACAGACGGTTTAAATGAAAGTTTAGCCGAAGACCCAGGTTTATTCACCTTGATGCCACTTTTATCACCTCTGTGATAATTTGACTTTTATATTCTAATGCCAATAAGACACACTTCTCTTTACATTAAAAGAGTATTTCTTTCTCCTCGAGAAAATTTCATCATCTAAAGCTACAGTGATTCTGAAAACTTCACAATAAGTGTGAATCTGTTGCAGAAAACTCAAAATGGCCTACTAGGAGAAACAAGCTTGTGAATACTACATGTAACTTCAGTCTATGCATATCTAGTGTGTTTAGAGGCTGGTTAATGAAACTCATTTCGTTTAAGTAAGATGGTCTCCTTTTGCATTATATCGCTGCTTGCTATTCATGGCCTGCCTGGGCAATACTCTGTTAAAATCCCATTTTAAAGCCCCTGCTTTGTGAGATGACATTTTAATGTAGTCAGTGTTCATCTCCAGAGTTTTTCTGTGAAAAAAACCCGTGTCTGTTCTGAAGAGATAAAGCAAGAATATACACAGGCTCAAAACCCCTYGCGAGGGGGCAGAGGTTCGATGCTAATGTTTCTGTTCTCTCCACTTCCTCATTAATTAGTTTGTTAATTAAAAGCCTTTTTTGTTTTGTTTTGTTTTTGTTTGACAGAAGCAAAGCATTTGATCTGCTAAACCCTTTATACCTGGTCAGATGTGAATCCCTCTCATCCTCTATCACCACAGGACTACCTGCAATCCTTCTCAAACAGTGGTTCTGCCTTGGAGCCCATAGGGATTTTGCACAGGCTGAATTTATATTAGTTCGTACAGTATGTTTCTCTCCCCCCCAGCCTCTGCCCACACTTTGTCAGAAGATGTCTGTTGACTTGCATTGACGAGGATATTAACAACCCTGGGAAAACTTTTTTCCTGAGCTTGTCTGTGCAAGGTGACACTTGACATGCTCAGTGCCACAGTCTAAGCACAGCTGGGCAGCTGCTGCCCAAACATGAAAACTCATGATAGATGAGTTTATTTAAGAGCTGTATCAGATACTGAAGACTGGCTTAAAACACCTGCCTCACAAGCACCACAAGAAAGCTGCCAGGCCAGTGAAACACCAGCCATCACTCAGCAGCAAGTTTTGATACTTGGCTAATAGTTAACTTTCTCATCTATTACTCTACTCTTTCTGTTTAYGTGCCAAACCATGAAAGAGGACAGGGTGCACGTTGAAGTCACCTGATGGCAAACATATGCCAATATTTACTCGTGCTTTGTGATGTTGTTGTCATTCTACTTGAATACAAAGTCATAYGGAGAAYAGAAGAAAGCCAGAGCTAACTTGCATGCTGACTTTGCTGCGTACTTCTGCAAACAGTCTTCTTCACAAGAGTCATCCTGMAAAACTCCATTCAGCAGCTAAACTTCTAATATTAGGCATCAGTGCTGATTGTGCATCAGGCTGGCGCATTGAAAGGTGATTCATTCCTCATATCTTAGCATGGAACTAGAACTGCCTGTCTCTCTCCCCACTTAATATAGAAGCACCAGAGTCAGCAAACTTGTGAATGGCTAAAGAAAGCAAGGCTGAATCCCTCCCTCAGCTCTGCAGCATAGACCAGCCATGGATACAAACCAGCTCTGTCAAACTCAATGTTGCTCACCAGGGAATTCGGGAGACCTTGGCTCTCACAGCCAGAACCATTTGGCTCACCCATAACACTAAGCGAAAGTCAAGAGGACAATTAAAGGAGCATCAATTCCAGGCAGCAGCACAAGCATAGCCGAGACAGGAGCAGCTCCAAGAGGAAGCACACAGACAGCTTGGGGACAGCAGGACCTTTAGAGGCTGAATGACCAGCAAACCACTGCCAGAGCGGTCTGCATGGCAAGCACTCCTCCCTCTTGCACCTGTTTGTTGCAGAGATGATGGATGCCTCCCACCTGTGGCAGCAGAATTCAACTCCATCCCTCCAACGCTGTATCCCAGATGCACAAAATTATTTAGAACTGGGTCACGTTTCAAGACATCAGACCCTACTTGGTTCGATTTTCTAGAAACTTCAAGCAATCTCTAAAATGATTGCCTCATACTCTTGAAGGAGAAAGACTCCCAGTGACAGAAGTCATCAAAAAGAAAGAATTTTTGTTGAGTTTTTCATCTCAAAAAAAAAAAGAAAATCTGGATAAAAAGCAGGTAATAAAATTCATTTAATAAAATGAGCCCATGAAAGAAAAAAAAAGTACACAGTTTCCTTAGCAAGCAGTGAATAAAATAAAAGGGAAAAAGTAACAAATTTTACAGGTTCATAAATAGTTGAGAAGATACCCTGCAGTAAGTCATAAAGACAAAGCAGTTTCTATTTTGTCCAAACTGTTCTACTCATCATTACTGCTACCCCTTAAAAAACATTTAAAGAAAGTTTCTAATGCCTGCTTTCTTTGTACACCGCCAGGGTTTTAGCAGAACTGCTAATAATGGATAYGAGACCTCAAAATTAACCTAGTCAGAAAGGAAAATATCTTAGTTCATTATTAAAATCCTAAGTGACAAAGAGGAGATTTATTAAAATTCTTCTCAATAAAAAAGCAAAAGCRTATCATAAACAGTAGGAGACTTTAAAACTAATTCTCATTTCAAGAACAACAGTGGGGGTTTGTAACATGTTTAACCAATCAGAATAGTCCAAATAAAGCAATAAAAATGAATATAGTTGACCACAATGCAAAGGATTGAGAATTCCTTCACTTGTTTATTGAGAGGAAAGAGAAGGCAGGAAAGTGAGAAATCTTTCCCTGTAMCAGCAAGAGTTGATGAGTGTGATAATAAAACAGAGTCCTATTAATATGTAAGTACACAAGAAATAATGAAGTCCAAAATCAATACTGGAATTTACATCTTTATCAGAATTAATATTGCAAAGAGACTCCAAGTCTTTTGTAGAATGAGAACCAAGACATCAGTATTTCCATGTCTGAAAAGTCATGGTCTGACTTGAGATTTTAATTTCTTCAGCTCCACTGCTCCACTGCCAATTAAAAACTTCTACAGCTTTCAAAAATTATTTAGAGGTGAGATAAAGAAAACAGAACCAGCATATATTTTACTTTTAGATCCAAGGCCATCCATAACTGTCAAAAAATATCTTAGAAGAAAAGAACATGGATAAAATATGGAATGGAGTGATCACACCACTAGCTGGTAATAGTGCCAACACAAGCATTAGTGTGTTCCTGTGGACTGGCCAGCCAACTCAAATTGAAAATACCCCCAAACACAGGTTAAGAGATGATTCATGCAGGGGAGAGTTAGAAGGGATTTAGATATATGCAGAAAGGGCCAGCAGCAGTCAAGTCATTGACTCAGGAGTGCCTATGTGACTGCTATATGAGGACCAGCCTAAGTGATCTGAACAAGAACTAGTTTTAGTTTAAGGAGCAGAGCCTAACAAAGACAGGTGACTAGTGTCTGGCAAGCTAGGAGCAGAAACCAAGTGCAATGGGACTTTCCTCCTCCTCCAACCACTGCAGGCAAGAGAATGTCAGCAGCATGTGCAGCAGTCGCCTGCAGCTCTTGCATTCAACTCCATTGTGCTGAAATGTCAAACAGGATCTTTGCCACTGGCATAAACATTTTAGAGAAGCTTTAGGGAATATACTTCAGGGCTTACATCTCTGCTAGTTCGTGTCTTGCAACGCAAGAAAGATCCCTCAGAAACAAACACAGACTGTGACTTGTAGCGCAGACTAGGATTTCAGCTGTGAACAGATGAGGTTTGGGAAGGAGGGGAAGAAAGGAGCCAAGATTTGAGAAATTACAGAAAGGTCAGATGCTTACCTTACACATGCAGTTCTTTCAAAACAAATCAATGCCACATGGCACTCATACAAATATAAATAACATTGTTTCCTCAGCATTTACAATCTCATATCCAAAGTTCYCAAGGTGCAGCAGAAGTCAGCTGTACGGAGAAGAGTGTCATGCCAAGGCCGAACTCAGCGTAAAGAAAGAACTACTTGTCTTTGGCTCTATGTGCCTACCAGGGTGGTGATCACATTAAATGGCAGAAGACAGCAAAAGGGCACTCCTGGCAAATCCCATTTCATAGCTTCATGGCCTGTGTGAGATACTGCTCTCCAAGAAAGCATTCTTTAAAGAATCAGTGTTCCTCCTCCTAGTCAAATCCAGTAAGCTTTGAAGCATTGCATGATGCCTCATGAAACCCTTGCAGAAGATACGTTTCCACAAGTGCAAACAATTGGAAAGGATCAAAGCAAAAAATTAACATCCAATGTTCATAACCAACTAAGAAGTTAGCAAAGGGAACATACTGCAATAAGGATCTGTATTTTTTCCCCACAAGGTGAAGTAGTCTTTGCTTTTAAAATATTGTGATGCAGCTTTATATAGAGACTCCATTCCCACTCCAGCACTTTTCTTGGACAAACTTTACCAAGAAGACAACAAATTACAAACACACAAGCACGTGTGTACTAGGGAGTGTGATGTCCTGAAAAGATATCCAGCTTTGTTATTTTTTCATCCCTTGTAAAGAATGTACATAACTGTGGTAGGATTGCTGAGAGCTGTGAGTTATATGGGGCTATATATAAATCCAATACAAGTTGTGCTCTCACAATTTGAATTAAGTAGAGCAGAGTGCACAATGTGGCTAATTGCATTTATTCTTCCCTTTATGCTCACATACAATTTTCTTTCATCTTAAGAGCTGTGTTGGAAAAATGAAGAGACTATGCTAGTTTGTATTTTGTTAGCATTTATTTTATGAACTGCATTCTCAGACTACATATTATTGCTGTCAAGAACCACAAAAGCTTAGAGAGAAGCTGCACACATATTTTTTCCTTATTTTATGCTATTGTGGCACTGTCACAAAAAGTATTAAAATGGACAAATATTGCTTCCCCATTTAAGGCTTTGTACAATTGTTGCACAGTGAATGATACCCAAATAAATTCCTTTTTCCCCCCTTAATTCTGGCAGATATAACAGATTGAGACATTGCTAGACAACTACTAGACTGAAGTAATTAAACAGTGTAATGTGCAAACAGCATTTTAGAGTCAGCAATTAGATCACTCAAATTAGATGTTTTATTTGCCCAAACATGTCTGTAAATCTCATCAAACAAAAGGCTTCATTTACAAACAATACAGCACCAGACTTTCAAAGCACAGTGCCACAGCACTGCAGACCACTAGCTGTAGTCAGTGCCCAATTCCTTCATTTGCCTGTTCCTTTTCCTACCTGCAGCCCACTTCAATGGCAGAGATCCATCATACTGATGCATGGGCAAGACATAAACAAACACCCCAGAGGCAGCCCAGCAACCTGCACTTACAATGGACACTCAGATGGTGTGTACAGGCTGTACCTTTGACTGGCTGACTACAGACCTCTGAATGGAGGAAAATAGAACCCCTCAGAAGTACAGGATGATCTGATCAAATGTGTTTTTTCGTCTTTTGAATATCGTTTCAATTTTAAGTTAGTCTAGTGTTTTCCTTGAAAATGGAAGTCTTTGAGCCCAGTCAGATGCAACATGAAAAAAAAGCAATGACCACAGTTTTCTTAATTTTGTGATTGTCATTCCAATATATTTGAGAGAACAGCATTGTAATAAAAATAACATCCCACTGCCTGCTCAGCTTCAGACCTCCTGCACTGTACTAAAAAGAAAACTGATATTCCCATGAGTTCTCTCTGTAGTCCAGGTCCATTTATTATCTAAAAAATGGTGTAAGTCAATGCACTGAGTAACACACAAACCTTATAAAAACTGACAGGCTGTAACATTCATTATTTAACACTGAAAAATCCACACAATTAATTTGTCTATACAGCAGCACAGGAAACACGTCTTTTATACTCCACCTGTCTTAAAAGACCAATGACTTTTGCTTCTCTTTCTCTCTCCTCAAGTTAATTTTTAAGGGATGTATTTTTGTCATTATGCTGCTGTGGAGGAGTGRCCACTTTCCAGAGAAAGCCAAAAAATTATCTGAGATATCTCATACAATCTTTCAATCCACTCTTTGATAATGCAATAGGAGCAATGCACACGCTGTATCTCAGATAAGAAACCCCTCCCTTAAATACTGTTAAAATCCATGCAGAAACATTGTAAATAGTTTATACTAACATTTGACATTAACTACGCAACACACTGTCCATGTAAAACAAACGGAACCTGTGTGTTGGTTTAAACACATGTACCCAGCCAAACAAAAGAGCAGAACACATTCTGAAACAGAATACTGCAGTCCACCACAAAACAATACAAAAAAAGTAAATTCTAGGTTGGCCACAATTTTTTTATGAAACTGCCAGAGCATTGTAATTATAATATCCTGTTATTTACAAATTAACTCCATTCTCTTCTGAAGCCCCGAAACAGAAAATGTTCCACATGTCCTTAACTTTAGACAGCTGAGACAGGCACAGGATACATAAATCATGTCCATTCTCAGCTAGGTGTGGATTTAAGATGCAAAAGTCCACCCAAATCGTTAGCAGCTTTTACACTGATTTCAGTGGGTTTGGAACTAGATGTTAAAATACTTCTCTTTAAAGTTATCTTGAATGATCTATGTTTCTAGGAACCACAGCACTAAAACCAGCAGGAATAAATAATGGGACCATTTATAAATARGAGTTCTGGAATTGTCTGTAGAAAGAGGTCTCCCCTTGTTCCTTCTTTCCTGGGACAGGTAATGACACCGGCCAAAGCAAAGCTTCAAAGAACATGCTGTAGCAGGGGTAGGGTTTTTTTTATTGGGACTACTAAATCTGAGAACACCATTCCTAAACCATGACACACACCCACTAATAAGGTCAAGTGCTGTAACAACCTTGCCTATAACTAGCACAGTCCCAGGTTATTGTAATAATACAGTTTATTCAGTGTTCCTATCCAATTGCTCTTATATCTCCCCATGGCTGGAAAATGGGAGCTAAATTACCTTTCCTGAAGGAAAAGAAACCCACTAACTGAAGTCACCAGAGAATTCACAAAARGCAAACAGAAGGCAGAAGCTAAACTGAAGACAATGGCAGCAAAATCAAAGGAGAAATCAAGGACCTATCGAGGTCCCAGAAATGGCCCAGAGCCCCGGGTCCCAGCAGGATGTGTAGACCCTCAGAGGTGATCGCTGGTAAAGGGAGCTGTTGCTCTTCCTGTGACAGACAGATTTGCCAATTACTCTGGCACAAAACATAGATGACCTTAGCTRGTGTTTACCTCTCCTGCTGCAGCACGTTTGCTCCTGAGGGGCACTGCAAATGGCCTGATGGTGTGTACAGCTGGCCTCCCCAGAGAATGAGAACCTAGAAAAGACAACTCTGAAAAATGTAACACATGCTCCCAGTCACCACCTTTTCCAGGCTGGTGCAAGAATGTCAATATAATCTCAGCTATAGGGAAGGTCAGACTACAGAGGTTGTATGGTATTGCAGTCTTTGATCTCTACGCTCTCTCTCACTCCTCGAGCATGTACACAGAGCCCAGCATCAGTTTAGGATTTGTCATTTCAGCAAGAAATATTCTTGGCAAAATATAAAGATCCTTCCCTTTTTTTGTATACATGTGCTCTTTGTTTACTTTTGCTCTCATGTGAATATCATTAGAGTGAGAGGGGGAGGTGAGAAAAAAGGAGATTGAAGGCATCATTGCATATTATTATCACTTACTATATTACCTTGCCACTGATGCTTCCATTTCTGATTTAAGTAAAGAAAGTCAAAACGATTAGAAGCAGTTGATAAAAACAAACCAAAGCTACTGGAATGTGATGAAAGCAAAGGAAGATTACTAATGTGTTGCAGGTACAGGAGAGAGATGCAATTATAAGATTCAAGGGAAATAAGGCAGGCAAAAACATCTGCAGTGAAAGTCTAATCCTTTGAAATTAATTCATTTACTAAATACTATCTTTTGAAGTTTAAGATTCACAGCAAATATCACCGCTTGTCAGAAAAGCTTTGACAGAACACACTTTGAAATACTCATCATCCAACTCCAAGTATAAAGTAGGGATTAGAAAGAATGTGTTTTCTTTTTACTTTTTTTTTTTAAGGTAGCGATATGCACTAAGAGCATTATTATCCTTTTAAGGGCACATTTCAGGGAAATTAAAAAGAATTGTGAGGTTATTTTGTTTCTTTCTTTTTTCTCTCTCTTTTTACAAAAGAGTTCTAAGTTCTTGACCACTAAAGTGTACTGAGCTGTTCACACTGTATAAAACATATACACTGGGTCTCCTTCTAAATCAGACACAGATCCAATAGCCCTGCAAGTGAATGAGAAAAATCAGCAATGTCTGCAAGAAATACTGACATGCAAAAATCAGCAGGTATGCCAAAAGATGGGAAGGCAAAATAGTAAGGAGGGCAGATCACCCAGGACCTGACTACAGACTGCTGTCTGACATGTGGAATCCCCATCACTGGGGAGCTTTATGAACTGGTTAGTGAGGATGGTCTAGACGAATGTCTGAAACACATCCAGTCTGGCTTGTCTGTGATTAATATCTCTTGTTTGCATTACAGCAGACGGAGCCAGGAATGAGGACCCCTTCTCTAGCCACTCCACACACGGACCTTTATTCCAATAAGTTTAGAAAGGCTGGAGACCACTCACGATGTTCATACAATTTATTTTAATTTGGCTAAGGTTCCATGAAACTCTGCAGCAAGGCTTAATCGCCACTCAGCCTGCTTCTAGGTCTTTCATTCTTCATATCTGATAAAGCAGAGCCTGCCCAATTTAACATAAATGCCATGAAAGCGGAGGGCAGCAAGCAGGAGATGGGGCACTTCATACTCAGCCTGAGATGTTCCCTGAGGGATCAGTGAGCCTCAACTGCCATGGGATGTGGGGAGCAACACCCTCTCAGCCTCACCTAAATGCTGGCAAGCTTCTGTAAGGTGCTACCACCTCCTGACCATGAATTCAAATATTGGTTTACAACAAGAGCACATCCTTACACAGTAGGCCTCAGCAGAGCTAGCCCCTGCATGAAAGAAAGATTCACCTAAATGCTTTACAGCCCTTTGAATCAGGTATCATGCCTCAAACTTCATGCAAAGTTCAATCTGCTTCATAGCAGCAGCCAGAATGAAGTCTGAATTTATGCCTTTCCTCTCCAAAATAGACCCCACAACTCTCTCAGACAGGGAGCCATTTGGGATAATTTTCCTCTTAAAATCACAGAGAACTCAATTGGGTAAAAGGAGATTTCCACAAAGCAAGCTTCAGAAACTACACTGAATAAATACTGCAACATTGATATTTGCAAGAGATCCTGTCTAGATAACAAAACCAATGCTTTACCGAGCCACTGTCCAAGCTGCTGTCCAAAGGGCAAAGGCACTGCACCCACATACTCCTATGATGCTGTATACGGTTCTCTAAAATCCAACTCACATGCATGCACACCCCACCTCCCTGATCTCCTACTCCCTTAAAACAGGCTGGATCAAATCAAAGGAGCCTGTCATCAAGGAAGCAAGGAGCTGCAAAGACTTCCTGTCAGACGGTAAGGAGGACAAGATGGTGACAAGTGTACCATCTGGCAATTTACTCTTCTTCCCGGGCTTCAGCACACAGCCCAGACTGAAAAGCTTGCAGGAAATCCTTCCTACACCCATTACCTCTTGGCTTCTGTGTTACTCTCCTCCTCAAAATGAATTGGGCAACGTGTTGCTTTCTCAAGGTAGAGACCACAGAATGAGCCACAGTAGCTGGTATCACTGCAGCACACACAAAATTGCCTGTCCCTTTTCAGTTTAACTGTGCGATGCTGTGGCATCCCTGGCTCCAGAGCCTGAGGCAAACAGGTGGTGCTCTTGGAGGCTGCACAAAAAGCAAGTCACCAACAGTCTCATCCCACTGGATTTACATTTTCCAAACACTGCTTTGTTCTGCATACAATCACGTTAGAAATCAGGAGCTGTCGCTGTAGGTATGGCACAAACCTCAATATAAATAAAAGGAGAGAGAAGCAGGCTCTATTTATGACCTGAAGACTAGGACCACAAACATTACATCTCAGCTTCAAGGTGCAGCCATAATCTGTAAACAGTTTAAATAAACCTTTGAAGATTTAGCTCGGCAGAATCCACACTGAGAGTCTTAGTGATTTCAAGCGTCTAAGCTCCACCTATGTAAAAACTTCACTCATATTAGATAGCCAAGGGTATTGTTCCTATTTGTGGAAGAAATAGATACATACAGTAGCATGTAAAATTGTATATTACAAGTCAAGTTAAAGGACATGTTAGGTTTATTTAAGAAATGGTTTGAAATATAATACCAAGAATGCAGCAATCAAAAACGAACCTGTTAATGAATAGCACATGATAACTCTCAAAAGATCTTTATTCTGCAAAATTTTCTAGCAGTTTACACTTTTTAAAAAAGTTTTGTGTCCAACAGGAATTGATGCTAATTGGCTACAGTATTCAGTCAAGAATGTTATTCAAACAGATAGAGAGCTTAGGGTTTCAGCAGAACCCAAACACACAAAAAAACATTTGCAGTGAAGCTGACCCATTCCCCTGCCTTTGTCACAAATAACTAACTGTCCCTTTAATTAAGGCATCGTTGCAGAGATATCAACTTATCTTTCAAAATACTGTGAGAGAGAGGAGGAGTACCAACATTCTGACAAATTTTAATGTATTACACAATGGTGCAAGTTGTATGGGACTTGGATGAGGCACACATCAAAATATCAAGACCAATTCTATTCTCCTAGTTGCATCAGATTAAATACATAGGGTWGTTAGATTTCAGTGGAGTATCTGCTACTGTAAACACTAAAAAAACAAGAGGAGAGATAGTCCTGAACTAAGAATACATATTAAAGCCATCTTAATTTCAAGGAAAAGGGGCTGGTGACAGCACTCAGAAAACCCAGCTGGTTGATTAACAATTATATTTACAGGACAATAAATGCATTCAGCCAGCTATCAAATAATGGCACTTTTTGATAGGCTTTAAGCTGTGTCTTTATAAAAACTTCATCAGGCTACTAAGAACCTTTCACATTATCTTCAGCTGGAAGAGTGGCAATAAATCAGTTCATTGTTCATGACCCTGCTCTGATCCCTGACAACTGAAATTCTCATATATAGTTTAATTTTTTWAAAAAAAATAAGTAAGTACTGAATCAAATACAAGCTTTTTCAGCTATGGAATCAGAGAACTAAGCTGGTTTGGAATAAGGCCATTCTTTTAGCAAATTAGTAAAGAACATGGAATAAATTCAAACTACAGGTTAATCTGAACTCACCTCACTGTATAGAAAACACATAGCTCTATTTACAACCGAATTCAAATAAATCAGCATAAGGGAGACACATTTACGTCAGTTAACAAAATAATATGTTAATCTCATTATAGTGGATTTTTGACAGATTTCAATAAGTTTTGTTAAGCTTAAAAGAGACACAAACTTCCTGCACAACTTCCAGAGAGCTTCTCTTGTATTTTGCTTTCAGAATTACCTTAGATAAATAGAGGTACATTTATCCACAGTCTTTTGCAGATTGTACATATAGGCTAAGTGTACTCTGTGCCAGGTACATATTGCCTCCAATATAGAAGTCCCATATCTATGTTAGTGCAGCACTGTTCTCCAGCTATGTCCCTCCAGTTCTTAGCACAGCGTTGACAACATTTAGATTTGTTTTCTTTCATTAATTCTTTCATTCCACTCTCTGTAGCTTCATGTGCCTTTCCCAGAGTCACTGAAAYGGAAAGGCATTATTCTGCCTTTCAACTTCTCTACCAAACTACATGGAGAACACAAAACCTGCAGGCACCTTCTCTCATGTTCATCAAGTTGGACAGACCATGTGCTCTTTTCACTGTTTTGTTTTTTTTTTTCAGCCCCGAGACCATCCTCATCAGCTTCAAGATTGAGGCGCTTTACTCCCTTACACCATTAATATGTTTGATTTTTGAACACTCAGATGAATTATCTTCCCCACAAAAGTATTGGTATACTTTCCTGTTTTAGAGTTTATCTTGGTTTCTTTATTCATTGAAGTATATTCCCTATTAGTCTCTCTAGTTCTCACTGTACACTGCCTTAGATGTGGAAAGGAGTTTTTTGTTATTCTCATTTAAAAGAACCTCTGAGTGAAATCTTTTTGTTTGTTTGTTCAGCCTACTTCTCTTCATGTAGTAACTAGATTTCCTGCTTTTGCCTGATTGTGCTTTACAACTCTCTGATTCCTCCTTTCAGCTTGCTGTCATATACTATTTGATTTTCAATCTTCAAATACTCCTTTTCTGTGATACCATTCCATATTCCAGATGGCCAAAAAATATGTTCATTTGCAATAACTTTGTTGCTTTATTTTTCTTTTTCTTACCTTCACAAACTTTCTAGAACTGTTCTCTTTATTTAGGATGAAACATGACCAGAAATACTATTTTTACCTAACTTCCAAGGTCTTCTTAAGATTTCCTTCTACACAAAGATCACAAATCTTCTTAGTCAACCAAAATACAACCATTTCACTTTTCTGGGRTCTTGTTTAAAGAGTGTGTCATGATCAGATTTTCCTGTCTTCCTCCCCCTCTACAGAGGTTTCATTTTTACCTCTCTTCTTTCATTCATAAGCCAAATATTAGTTTAAGATACAGCTTGAGAGGGTCTGCAGGAACCAGCAGCAACTTCTCGCAATATGCAAGAGGTATTCTGGAGGACATTTGGCAAGGTGACTGTGTCATAGCTTTTGCTGTAACACAAGCAGATAATTCTAAGTAATTCTAAGTGTTAAAAGGGGTCATGGCATACATGAGTAATGGACATCTGATCTCCAGCCACAGGACATATCAACTGTGAACACGAGATTTTGATAGAGTGAAGGGGAATAGATCTAAACAGAGGAAGCATATCTTCATTTACTGGATGGAATCTCACAGTATCTCAGTAAATAACTGCTGCACATGCTAACATGAAAACTTAAACCAGATAAAATTTTGAAAGTGGAACCTTAAAAGGCAGGCCTAGATAAGAAAAGCTAAATGCTTCCATAATAAATGTGCATAAATCCGAGGGGGGCACACATAAATTAGCTTAAAACAGACCTCCAAGGTGTGGTCCTGTGAGAGATGAAGGATCTGTACTAAATTTAAGAGGCAACACCTTACCTCACCTGCTTTGGGTCTTGCCACAAAGCACTGTGCAAATACCAGACATGGTAATTTGTAGCTTCTCTTATTCCTTCGCTAATTGATAATTCTGTTGCTCTTGCTCTACCTGGGGGGAACAGTTATCTGTGAAAAACTTTATCAAGCACATTACCCCTTGGCACCACCCTGCAGCCCGAGCCTTAGCCAGCCTGCAGTATCCGGGCAGSTCCCAGCTGGTGTATCTGACAGGGACTGCATCAATGGACAGCAAAATGATAGTCGTGGCTGGTTGCAGAAGGAGAGTTCCCCGGTGCAGATAAGAAATTACTTATTATGCCACTTTCAGGAAAAGAGGGCAAAATCTAAACTGCCTTATCTATTAACATGGATTAGCCTGCAGTACCCTGTCCTGACAAAGAAGCTATTATCTCCTCATCTTTTTCTAAAATCATCACTAATTTTGGTCCCCCTAGTTGCCCTACAATGGTAGGAGATTAGGAAAACTTGGAGTATTGACTGCAAACAATTACCTGATATTTCCTCCATTCAGATGAGCTATTCTTTCCTTCTGCTATCTGGTTAAATCAGAAAGCCTTATGCCAAAAACACTCTCATASTTGGTGTGGGCCATTTTTTAAACCCTGTGCAATAGCAGAGATGAAGGGAACAGGACAAATAATGGAAAACAAACATTTCCATGAATCCAGCCTCTCATTTTGATTCTGGTTTTTTGTTCCCTYTTCCACAGCCCTTCACATGTATGAGATTGCATTTGCATAAATGCTGAGAATAAGGGCCCATACAAATACTCATTCATATGCAAACAAGGGTATTCACTCTTGTTCCAGAAGTGTTTGCCCTCTGTTTACAAGGCTTCAGTAGCAAAATCACACAGCAGAAAAATATCATGAATTCCAGCTGGTCAGTGATATTCCACCAATAATGCCCACTAGCCCAGAGAAAATAAAAATAAGCAAGCAGAAACACACTGATGTTCCCAGTGCCTTGCTACAACTAGGTGTTGAGAATAAACATACACAAACCAGACTCTGCACACACCATGCTTATAAAAACACTGCATTTGCTGATAAGCTGGCTGTTTCACAAAGAAAGAGTCAGGTCTACCACAGTGGAGAATGCCTGAACACCCAGCTCTGCTTTTTGCTGCCGCATGGGCAGCCAGATCTCATCTTCGGGGTTTTGTCATTTGTTTCATTTTGATGCACAAGAGCCCAGAAAGAAAGGAGAAACTCCCTAAGGGATGGTTGGGATGCCCAGCTGGGAATGGAATCAGCAGCATTGAAGTCACCGGCACTGACTTCTATAAAACAAGTATTCGAGCTTGCTTTTCTATACCCCTGATGATTTAGACAACTAATCTGTTCTACGGCTGATAGCRCTCTGTCGCACTCAGCTAGTGAAACTGTTAAACTCCTTCCCTCCTACCCCCCACTCGCCCAGAAGTACCCGGTGAATTGAGAGCACTTATCCTAGATCCACAATGTTTAGACTCCAGCTCCTCTTCCAAACTGGGCCGTCTCCTGGCTTTCTCATCTGTGTTGAGCAATGCTCTTCATTTCCGAGGTGAGTAGTTACAAACACAGGGCTATGTGATACACAGGGACCTCGCCCCTCCTTCCTCTCTTGCCCAGACCTCTCACCCTTGGAGGTATTGGGTTTGGGATGTATCAGCGTTTTCTGACAGTGGTTTTGGTTAAAAATAATCGAAAGTTTTTCTTACCATCCACATCCTTCAAGAGCAAAAGCCCAAATCTGAAGTATGAGATATTCAACCCCCCAGAACAAAATGGGAAGATTTACATACAAAATATGCTAGTTGTTATGGATTTTACTCATAAACTGTGAAGGCAAAGCATTCTTCTCGGACTTTTTCCCAGTTAATCCTTTGCTAGGAATAATTCCACCAGTGATTTAAGATGTGCCCTTCCTGCTTTCACTTTCATCCTTGTGAAATATTCTGGGAAGAGAAAAGTAATTTTAWTAGACAACAGGGAATTTTTGAACCATCTTAAATAAACTCATTTTCAAAGAAACTAAGAAATGCTGGATCACATCTTGGCATCAATTATGACAGTGCAAACATATTGACACAGATTTTACTACCAAAATTTATCTTTTGCATCTGTTGTCTACAAAAGAAAAAAGGGGGGGGGGAGAAGAAAATAAAATCAAATCACAATATGATCAAAATCACAGTTAAGTTTTTAAAAGTCTCTTCATAAGAAAGATTCCACTTAGGAACCGGGAGTCCACACCTGGGGCAGTGATCAGGCTGCATCTGCACCTCCCAGGAAGTCTGGCAGCCAAGAGCCTGCTCCTCYACTGGTATCAGAGTGCCAGTAGAAGTTCCTAAGACAACTGAAAAGCCCAGGAAATGACTGCAACTTACAATAAAAAGAACAGGACACACATTCTCACAGGAGCAAAGCAGTGGTCAAACAAACTGAAAAGGGGAGTTACAGTAATGAGCACTCAGAACACGGTTGCAAAGGAAAAGCATTTTGGTAACACATCTCAAAACATACTGAGTTTTCTTCATAAAGTTGAGTTCCTGTGATTAAACCGGTAGTTTTAAACTTTTTAAAATTAACTATTTTTTATTTAATTTCCCTGCAAGACTTTCTGTTTACTGGAGTTATCCTTGGCTGAGGTGCACCATTTAGTTGCAGGGTTTTTTCTCGTTTTCAACAGATTTGCATGGGGCTACAGCAATGAGCAGGAAACACACAAGTCTTCTATTCTGATATGTATTTTGATAGAAACTTATTTTTCATTCCCTTAATTTACAGTTTGTATTTGTAGGGAGTATAAGCTGCGTGAGGAAGGCAATTGATTTACAAAACAGGCTACATGCAGCACATACAAACTGACTCCTCTTACCAAATAGGAAAGACTTTCTCAATGCAACAGCTTGGTGCAGAAGAGCATGCTGAGCTGAAAAGCAAATACAGCTATCTGATTAATTGATTCTGACCTCATAAATATTATACTTTGGGGGCTCTAATGGAACTTCCTGAGGGTAAATTGCATGGTTCACCTCATTCATTTATATCTCTGGCTGACAGATGTACATTATGAAATGTCACTKAATATGCTGGCAATAAATGAGGTATAACATTAGCATCTTGGTTCTGTTTTCCTGAAGGAACACTTTTGTTAAATGAATCCCACACCAGTAAAAATATTATTCTCTACTATGTACACTTCTTTCTATTTTAATCAGTCTCACGGAAATATATACTGGCCTTCCAAAAACACAGAGCCCCAGCAAATTAACAAAACAAGCTGCTCTTTTGTTGTGCATGTTTCCATTGTGAAGCTATATTGTTGGAGAATATTAGGCTGTGACAAGCATTTGATAGTGTAGTAGTTGCACTAATGTTATGGTTATTATCTTTACTACCGCACAGTGAAACACAGTTAATTAAAATACAGTGACAAAATTGCTCCCTTCCCCTGCCCACACATAAATGAGATGATAAATTTGTTGTTGTAGTCAGCATATAAGGTTCCTTGACCTCCCTGCATGTATTTAGGCACTATTCCATTTTATTTTATTTTTTATTTCATTGCCATTTGAGACTGATAAAACTGCATATAGAGGTCTTGGGAATAACAGCAAATAACCATGACATGTGCAGTTTAATGAAATTATATACTGTGGTGCATTGCAATAAAATTCATAAGAATATATGCCACACCACTGTAAGGTGTGCAAATTCCAATAAACCATTAATCCTTACCATGAGCAGGACATGACTGCAAAGGTAACTTTGCCAAAGGATGGGGTGAGGGGAAAGAGAGGAGAGAAGGAGGCTGAGGGAAGAACAGAGCTACTGGCAAGTGTGGTAGAGGAAATKAACCATCCCTTTGGGATTAAACCTACTTCTAACTATCCCCTTTCCTCCCACTGTTAAGGCATAATTGTTATAAAGGACAGCCCTGGAAAAACATGTAATTTTTCTCTCACTAGTCGCCGACAGTTATTGCAGGCTTAGGAGTCCAAGTGAGGCTGAAAGACATTTCATCATATAGTGTTACCTCTAGGACAGCTCCTGAAGAGCTGCACGGTGGCTGCCTGCTGTATCTCTGCACAGAGAGCAGTATGAGGGGCAGCCCCCACAWGTACCTGCTTCCCCAACACTGGCCACAGGCACGTTCCCCCCGGCAAACCTTCCCCAGCAAGATCCAAACCCCCTTCTTCAGTTTTTCAGAACGGGAGTGAAGGAAGGAGGCCAATAGTGTTGAGAAAATTGACCATTACAGGAATTTTCTGCAAACAGATTGAAAGTAAGTGACAGAATTTGTGCCTGCTCTGCTACTACATCTGAGCATTTATTGATTTGCTCTCAGGCACAGACTACAGTTGTACTGTAAAGGGTCTGCACAAGACACCTCTGCCTTTGCATAAAACCACAGAGGTCAGCTGTCACTTTAGTACTTATACTTTTTTGACTGAGTTCATGCTTTCAAAAAGGCTAGAAAAAATGTGTTAGATGCAAAGAGCACCATCTAGCACTAAGAGCAGGAACACAAGGCCTTGGTTTTGTAGCATCACCTCTGCTGCACACTGTGAAGGGCTCTGGGAGCTGCCAGGCTCTGCAGTTGGGCTCAAGGTGGCTGCAAGGGGAGAGCAGTGTCCTTGGCAGACAAGGATACCTGGGCTCCAGGGACATGGATGCTATGAGAAAAGCTCCTCCCTGCTCCAGTGTCTTTTGCTTTGCTTGGTCAAAGTCATGAGTCAGGCCTTATAAAAATCATCAGGGGTTTTTTTTGTTTGTTTTGCTTGGGATTTTTTATTTTATTTTGTTTGTAATTTTAAATAAAGCAGTGGGGACGAGGGGAAGCAAGTTGTAAATTCTGACACTGCCTTCCTGTTCAAATTTCAGATTTCTTGTCTCTATTCTGCTAACAACTATGTGACTCCTAGTTGCAGTGTTTGAATGTTAGGATGTTTGCTATCATACCTGTCTATTAAAACAGGAGTGGAGATATGTTAAAGGTCAGTAAATAGGATTTGTACCCCAGCAAATCCTTAGAAGGTATATATGCTTAGATGTACACAATTAAATATTTATGCGTATAAGCCAGAGAGACAAGTACGTAGTACAAGTGTGGAGATATTGGGTTTCCTGTTTACAATTTACTACCATTTAAGAATACTTGTCTCTTCTGCTTCTATTTTGCACACAACTGAGAGAAACAAAACACAGAGAAAACAGGCATAAATAAAGCAAATGCAAGTGCTTTACCAGTTTCTGCCTAAATACCATCACACCCATACCTTGGCTGATAATTAATTTGGATAAAACAAGGGAACTACCCCACACTGCCTTGTAACAGGGGACATCATCACATGCATGATTGCCTGGCTGATAAACCAGAGTCCAAATTACACAGTACCCAGTGCCATAAACCTAAACTTGCCAAGGCATTACACTGGTCAGCTCTGAGGGTGCTCAGTGCCTCTCACTCATGGGGGGCACAGACGCAGTTTTGCCCTGCTCCAAAGTGGTGTAACACTGTCAGTCAAAGGTGGATCCATTAGTCACAGTCTATGAGTATGGCACCAAGTCAGACAACTAGAATCCAAATCAGCAGGGAGCAGTCAGGTGAACCAAGTATGTGCCACTAACCCTGTCTAAATCCTGGGGTGGAAAGCGGATGACTAACAGCAGAGGAGTCTGCTTCAAAAATATTAACCATATCACACTTGTACTTAATGTGCAGTGTCTAGACAGTATTGACTGTATGCACAGACCATCCTCCCAGGGACAGCTTTCTCAGAGACCTGAAGCTGTGCTGCTATAATTAAAGCCTACAGTATTTTTGGAAGTCACTTGCTTTTATGCTTAAAGTTTCTCTGAGTGGCCTTGCAAGCAAAGCAGCTACATACAACTCCCTGACATAACTGGTGGAATATGAGGAGAGGGGTAGCCATCTTTAATCAACTGTGAACAAATTTACCTACTTTATACAGCATTGTGGCTGATAGGAATAATGACCTATTCACCTACACAGAGCACAATTTCTTCTTCTTTTAAAATGTGCAGTATACTGGTTTATAATTCTGATCCTTAAACATCAACAGCAACCTTAAAGACATGGACATATCAGTACTTTTTATTTTCTCCTCACAGACTAGGTTTGCAGTACTCAGACAAACAGATGTTTTTAACTCCACAGCTTTACTTTTCTTACTAATTAGGTGGTTTATTTTCACCACAAACCACACTTCTATAAATGGCCCCGCCAAAACATCATTAATTTTGCCTCTAGAAGCCACCCTGCTCTAAGGGTATAACAGCCAAGGACCCATTAAGCTGCCTTAATGCCCTAGATTTGTCAGCTTCTCTTTGCTTCCCTCAGAAATCATCTGGTTGGTCTCTCAGAAAGCAAGTCAAGCCTCGCAATAGCTGGTGCACATCATGGCACAGGCACAGCCCCACACATGGCATTTGTTTGGCCAGCAGTGCTTACAGAGCTGAGGGCCACCAACAGTGTCACCCAGCTCTCGGTATTGTTGTTGAGCAGCACAGCAGACACATCATTCAAAGGCTTCCCTATTTGCAAGTGACATTTCTATTAAAAATTAAAAAAAATTCCTGGGCTGTTCTTTAGTTTGAAAAGGCCCAAAATGCATTGCAGTCTCCTTCCTTTTCAAGCTGGTACCCGCACCTTTATGTTACCCATTCCTGTTTTCATCCTAAGGATCAAGTAAGAGGCACACTGTTGAGGGTATTTGCAGCATGATCTCTCTCTGCTACTTGTGATTCAAGAGCTGCCCAGATAAGGTCAGAGCAGAAAAACGTCTAGCCACCTCGACATGAATATCTTTGGAGAAAAGGCCAAGGAGAGCAGAAAAGAAATGAGAAATACATGGCAGAGGATGAAGGGAAGAAAGAAAAGGAGTTTGAGAATCTAAGCTGATGGTCTCGAATGCTCAGCAATAATGCTAGCATTGCTCCCCCAACAAGAAACAGAGTAGCATAATCTGGAAACCAGCAATATGTGCAGAGCTTTCCTCAAAATTAGGGTAGGTATCCATGATGAAGAAACAAAACCTTTCTGAGATGGCAAAGGAATGAGCATTTGGCAAACAACCATCAGTTGTGTACACTTACAGTATCAGAGATTGGTTATGCAAAGCTAACTTACAGGAATACAGAAAAATTAATGAAAATCAAATTAAAATTGTTGCATGGAAGGACAATTTACTTCCCCTCTGTGACCTTCCACTTGCCCTTGAAGAAGTAAATAGCGCCATTCCTCTAAACCACTAACCTTTCCCAAATGAAACAACATTGTCTAGCACAGGCCATGGTGAGGGGTAGGGCAAGCTAAATCAAAAGCAAAATAACAAGCCTTAAAACAGTGTAAGAGCTTTTTCTGTAATACTGAAACAGACCATGAGCTCTAGCTCTCCAAAGAGAAGCAAGTGAATTTTGCTCAAGAATCTGTGAGCAAGTTAGCTTGGGTCTAAGCTAGAGAAGATCTCATATTCTGAAACATTCCTGATTAGGCACAGCCATTTCCACCTCATGTCATGGCCAGCAGATCTGACTGCTGCCTTTTTTCCCCTCTGGACTAGACCAAATGTCACCTTCCCAACTGCAAGAAGATACAGAGAAAAAAACCCCAAACATATATATGTGTATATATATATATATATACATATATAAAACCTCTAAAGCATGAAACTTTGCTAACTCCTCATGAGGCTACTTATTTTCCCATGGTCTGGGTCAGCATATGTGATCCATTGTTTTTGAGTTATATCTAGTGTGTGTGTGTGTGTGTGTGTGTGTGTATAACACACATTTATAACCTTAAGTTACATATATTTCTCTCCATAAATCTTCAGTGGAATATAATGCCACAGAGTTTATGACAACCTATTTTCCTGATCCTTTGCTAAGCTTACTAGCTTGAGCTCTGTCCTAGTTTGTGTGCTGCCTCCCAGCTCATAACCTGATGGGAGCTTACGAAACACAGCTGGGCAGAAGCTGGGTCAGCCATGGAAGGCAAATCAGGAATCAATCACAAAGGAATGAAGCCGTGGGCCACCTCCTGGGGACCCTAAGTCAGGGGTTTGAGTAATCTTTGGTAACAGCTTGCAATATATCCAAGGGGACGCTGGAAGAAGGACATATTGCAGTGTTTGTTCCCAAAGGACAGAGAAATAAAGAAGAGGGCCATCATGCTCTCCATATGTGCCAAGAGTGGAAGAGAAGGTACCACGTCATTCACAAGGTAAGCCCAAGAGCTGAAGGAAGTGAACTAAGTTGCTTGTTTAAAGCTCATGCATGTAAGTGCCGGGACAAACCACAAGACAAGCAAGTCCACTTGCTTTCTGAAGCACAAGACAATACAGCCAAAAAAATTATTGGCTCTAATAGGAAACAAAGAGAATGGAGAAAACTCGCAAACACCGCGCATCTTCTCAGAGACAGAAGCCAGCTTCCCACTTTAGAATAGATACCCCTGAATAAAAAAGCACTGAAGAAAAAAAAAAGTCAGATCCTGCCTTTGAATTCCTCATTTCAATTTATGTATCCTGTCTGCCAGGGAATTAAAGGAAGAGAGGCAACTGCTGGAGATTTGCATAAGTTACACTGAAGCAGAGGTGCATGCTGGTCTTCAAAGTGGCAACCTTCAACGTGGCTTCTTCCTTCCTCGCTCACCCCATTTTATTATTTTTTTTTCTTTAACCGTTTTCTCCCTTTAATGAGCCTCTCCTCCCCTGTCTCTCTGCAGAGTTGCACGGAAAAATGCTGCCATCCAGCGGCATTCCCAGAAAGAATTCCAGAGGCTGGGAGCTGTGAGGGTCCGGAGAGCAGGACCCTCCCTTTATCTTCCCAGAGGACAGGGGCAGCAAAGGAGGTTCAGGAGATGGAGTTTTAAGACCTGCTGGCACCCTGACTTTCAGTGCCAGACATGATTTKCTCAAATCAACGATAGGGTGACTCTAAGGATTCTGCAAAGTACATTGATTATTCATTAGCTGAATCCACTTTACGTACAAGCAAATGGACTTTCTGTAACTTATGGACTTGAAAAGCCCTGATTTTATTTCCCTAGAATGGTCTAAACAGAACTGTATAAAAATTGAAAAAAAATAAAATATCTAATTTTATAAATATAATTAGAAAGAAAAAATCTCTAATTTTTAATGAAAAATACTTTATTTTTTGTCATTTAGAGCTCTTTTCCTAGCACTCAAAAATTAGAAATTTCTCAGACTGAAAGAAATGGAAGAAATGGTCTGCTCACATGTTATAGAAGACTGAATTTTTTTTTTTTCCTAAGAACATTTAACTTTATTCAGTAACTTACTTAAGGAGAAATGTCCATAGTCTATAAGTTATAGCTTGAAGTCATTCATCTAGGTGTTCAGAATCCATTAAGACTTTAAAGACCTTTCCATCACTTCAGTAAAAGCTTGAAAATGTCTGTTCCGGGTCAAGAAACTGTGTGTATAAAGACACAGTAACATTGCTAATGTTGTTGTCTCTGGAAAGAGAAGAGAGGAAGCACTAGTGCAAAACCAATCCTTTTATACAAGCACATACACTTGCAGAGAAAGTCAGCAATGTTCAAATTAAAAAAAAAAGAAAAAGGTGATTTTTTAATTTATCCCTTATGGTAAAGGGATTTTGCACAACAGTATCACTTTAAAACACATATGTGCAAGACTAATCCAAGTTGTTTATGAAAACTTAGCGTGTTTGCGGACCTTTGTTTTGACTGTGCCCGTAGCAGTAAGTGATAGTATAGCACATCCAGGTTGTGTCTGTAGCCTGGGTTTCTGCTGCCTTCTTGCTTCATGAATCTTCTCAACCAGACATGCCAAGTCTGGCATCAACTTGGTTCTGTTATTAAGACAGTTTTAAACTTAAACATCCGCTTCCAGAGATAGGCACCCAGCTCTCTCCATGCCCTCTGCCCTCAAGGAGTGAATTTTGAATGTTTCCCATGGTGCTCTCACTTTCAGAGGATAGCACTCAACGTCCAACACCCAACATTCTGCCCTGGGTTGTCCCCATGGAACAGGGGACCCGCTCTTCTCCCTCTCCCTCAGGACAGAGCAATCTGGCAGGAATAAACCCAGTTTCTTTATTTTGGATACAATCAATTATTTATGCTCATTTTTCCCAGTTTGTAAAATCTACCCACACTTCCAACTTTGCAGTCGTTTTGCAGACTGAGTGCATAACTGCACAGCCCCAGTCTTACACTAAGTCCTACACCAAGTCCTACACCAATGAACAGCCTCACCAAAGGAAGCAAAATGCTGACTGGATCATCCACACAATTCTCCAGTGTGAGTGGATGGAGTGAGACTGGGAGCTGGCTGGGTTTCTGTTGGACTGTCAGCTATGGGGTAAAGCACCAAGCCTGTAGATTTCCAGGCCGTGTCCAGATTCCACCTTCCATACCATACTGAAATCCAAATGCTCCAACTGGAACATAGAAAAGGCATCTCCCTCCACATGTACCCATGAAAGAAAGCTAAGACAGAAAACTCCTYGCCTCAGTGTAAATATCCAACTTTGTTTCAGTTTCATGTAGTCCATTCCCAGTATAAATCATTTTCAGTGATCCCATTACATTAAACTGCAGGCCTGCATGTAAATTCACAAATGTTTACTTTTTCGTTTCTGAAGATTAAGATTTTTTTTTTTTAAGATACAAAGCCTATATAAATAACTCCATTTTCAACCAAATCATCAACCAAAGGCTCAGCTTTATAGGAAAGGTCAATACATTCACATACAGGAACTGCAGGGACATGCTCACAATATGTGGTAAAGGAATGTATATTCCACACGACAGGTAAGGGGAGGCTACAGCCCCTGTTAGTCACACCTTGGGTAAATCTACTGCTGACCATTCCCCATGCTTGTTTATTCAAATAGTCTCTCCACTATTTTCCCCTTGAAAAATGTTTTCCTTCCTTGTCAACTGTTGACTACCCTGGCCAGATAATTTGCAAGATCCTTTATTACTCCTGTTTACTGTGTGTSTACTCTTCCACTAGACATGACTTTACACTTCCCAGAGGTGTTGCTGTGGTACGTTTTAAAAGTATGAAGAATTATCAAAATATGGAGAAGACTGTCCTTTGGGCCTATCCAAAGCCATTAAAATCCATCAGAATCCAAGAAAAGACAGATTCATGTTTTACAAGATAGCTTTTGCCCCCTATGTTTTGCACATCCCTTTACTCATGCTAGTTGCATGAGCCAGTTTCTTCTAATTTTGCAAGAGTTAAAAGACCCAGATTGCTAAAACATTCTGTTCACTGGCCTGCAAAAGGTCATCTCTTTCAATGGCTGTCATTAAGCCCATTACTGCACAATTTAATCATAGACGCTTAGAGAGAACACTCGAAGCAAAATATCACAATCAACATGTCTAAGTGTATTACATAATAGATTAGTAGAATGGAAGCTTCCAATTTCCCGTCAATATGACTGAGTAAATTATTTTCTTGAGTAGACTAATTACTATGAAATATCTCAACCAAAACCTCTCCTAAACTCTATCTATCAGTCATTTTCTACATGCATCCTTGTCAGAAGAAATATCCACTTATCTGCTCCATTTAGAATAATGAGACTAATGAGTTTATAATTGTTATTTACCAAAATGCTTTATAAAAAGTAATGAAAGAAAAGCAACTGTTGCATCAAGTAACTAGAAAAAGACAGTCCCATGGGATAGCCTGTCTGGGGGAATTGCATTGCCCCCAGTGGAAATTTCACATTTTGGACCAAGACAAAACCCGTAGATGCAGCATTTTACAGTCTTTCTAACAGATGGCATAAGAAAGGTGTGGGCTCCCACCTTCCCAGGATGCTTTTGTTGAGCTACGCAGAAACATGCATAGGTATACATGAAACATGTGTAGGTATACACAGAAATATGGAAAGGTAAATCAGCATGAGACTGTTGAAGCAATACTGCCACCACTAAGCCATACCACACAAGCAAGCAGGACTCCTGTCACATGTAGCAGTGCATTTGTACACCATCAGCAGTGCTCTTGCTTGCCTCTCAGTTCATAGCACTTCATCCTTCCAAGCACTTTGCAAACACTAATGATTTCAAAATAAATAAGTAAATAGACGTGGCATAATACAATGAAGACCAAGTCTAGGGGATTGTTTTGCCCAGGGCTGCAAGCAATGAATCAATGCACTACAAGATAAACATATAGTCAAACTGATGACTCAAAGAACACCTCACATCTATGACAGTACCGCAGAGGAAACACAGTAAATTCACCAAAAGACTCCTTTATATTTAAGGGCACTTCAGTCCAGGATTCTTATTTCAAAATATTCATTAATAACCCAGAAGCTCTCCTCGGAACTTTCAGCAGACTGTTGTGCTGACTGGTCTTTCATTCTCTTCAAGAGTCACCATGGTAAATAGGTGACTTGATTTATTCTCTCTCTTCAGGCCCCTTTCCATTTTATTACCTATGACAACTGTCTCAAACATCAAGACAGTCTGCAAAGTTTCACACATACACACACCAGTCATTGGCTGCCTTTTACCTGTGAGCATCTTTAAGACAGACAGCCTCTTCAGCTAACATAATAGGGAAGACTATATTAAAAGTGCAAACTGAGAACTGAGTCACTTTATTTCACACAAACACGTCCCCAGAGACAGTGCAGAATTTATGAGAAAAATCACTAATGAAGTGTTATCATATACTGGTCCAGTTCATAGACTCTTTCCAAAGCATCCAGCATCAATTTCTATTGAAAACAGATCATTCAGTCTAAGCAATGCTACTGTTTTCCTATTCTGAATTCCTTTTCCCTCAGATTTTTAAGCTCTTTGCTGATGGTTAAAAAAAGAAGAGATTTAAGATTCCACACTGTAGGAATAAAAGTATTTTAGAAGAGGCAAAACYACGTGTAAGAACCATGATATTTCTTTTTCTTTGTCCTTGTGTTTTATACACAGTTAAACAATTTCACTGCATGTTGATAAGGTTATACTACAGGATGAGAATCTCTGAGGAATTATTCAAAAGAGATAGTACTCAGTAAAAAATTCCTGTATTTGAAAAGTTGCAACTAATACATCCCATGTGAGACATCAGGTCAACAGATTTGATCATTTTTGACTCACCCTAAGTCAATGCCTGACTATTCTGAACACTTAACGATGTTGCTTATGCTATCGGTAAATTTTTCAGCAGGACTGGCCAGAGAAAGAAAACCCCTTCCAAAGAAAAAGGTACTATTTGAAGTAGGTTTTTGATCTCAGCTTTGTGATGAAAGAATGCCAAGAAAAGATGTTGATATATTTCTGGTTTCTTAGGTAGGTTGCCATTTTTAACAGATAAGGAAAGACTTCTTGTCTCAAATAACTACCAACACTAAAGCAGCCATAGCACTTATAAAAATATTTTATTAGTATGAAGCCAATATTTTCCTGTCTAAAAACTGACCTGGTTGAAAACTGCATGTCCTTTTATAACAGCAAGCCTACCCAATAAACTGAGGAATCAAACAACATGTCCATTTCTTTCATTTAAACCACCATGTTTAAATGTTTTGSTTTAGGTTATTAATTTGTTCTCTACCTGTTTCAAAAGTTAGATTCTCCCATTATGGAGAAAAACCTACCTTATAGAATTATGCAAATAGGGATTAAGACTAAATCATAAGCAGTGATTTGAGATGGTAAAAGAAAACACCTAAAAAACTAAAAAAAGATGAAAAAATTATAGCCTATATCAATAAATTCTAGAGCACGTCTGCTTTACAATTGCTGTGCAGGAATGCTGGGAGTCTGTCTACAAACAATTCACATAGAAAAACATTCTAAAAATACCTTAATCTCTTTGCAATTTATTTCAACTGCCTTTGTTACGAGGACTTTGGTTAACAGAATAGGATAAGTGTGCAATTTGGAGACAAGTGTTATTATCAGAACATTACCGAAAGTGTCTCAACAACTGACTAAAAGAACAGTAAGAAAAGATGCAGAAACAGGATTTGCAGTTTCCAGCCCAGTCCCGCCCTTACCTCCTACCCCTACAAAATGTCCTTGACTACTCTGGCTGAAGACACTGTAGCCCATTGGGGGAGCTTATAGCTTTGAAAACTAAAACAAAACCTAAGCCTTTTCTGAAAGTCTCTCCTCCTGTCCTTGTGAATTCACCTGAGGTTAGCAAAAGCCAAAAATGTAAAGGTCCCCTTTTTTGCTGCAGGAACAGTGAATCACATGAGAAGAGTAGCAGCATGGGATTGTATATTCTTGAGGATTTCTCCATCTAAAACTTGGGTGACTAACTTTCCAACTTTGCCACCTCCAAAACGATTGCCAAGCTCCATTGTAAAGATGAACTCTGTCACRTTTAGAGTTATTGGAAATAATTAATGTTTAGTATCTATAATTTTAAAATTGGATAAACAGAAATCATGCTTAAACCAAAATAAGAACATACACTAAAGTGCATTCACTTGAATGSCAGGGTATTAGTTAAAATGATGCAGCGCTGTGCTAAACTCTGAGAATATAGGACAGATATAGAAGATCTTAAATGTGGACAGAGATGTATTTAGCAATTGTTAAAAAATAATGTTGCAATAAATTAAATAGGGAAGTCCCTTCATGAAAACAGTAAAACATATATCTTAGAGTCTAAATATAGAATTCATTATAAATATGAGAATTCTTTTATCTCTAGGCAGTCATGTCTATCTCCACAACAGTGAACACAATAATCCTGCTTATGAAGTGGATTCGTATTCTCCATGCTTTTCATTAAGCCACCTGTAGATCTGAATATTTAAGCAAACATTTCTATAAACAACCAGTGACTATTATGTCTTCTCTTCTCTGAGATGTTTCCACACCTGTGCAATGTTGCTCCTTAATTACTCACCACCTGAAGCTTAAAACAATTCACTGCTACTTYGAAGCTGGTGAAAAACAGATTATTATCTTCTTTAAGAAAAATCAGAGCAACCTACGTGGAACATACACTGATAATTCTCTTCAAGGCAAGAAGATGAAAAAAAAAAATCCCAAACTTGTGAACTGCGGATTTGATCCGAATTTCAGAAATTTAAGAACATTGGAAAAAAAACCCCAAACTGTTCCTCAGACACTCATAGACTGTTAAAAAAAAAAAAAAACAAAACCAAAAAAACAACAAAAACGTTTACCACTGGGATAGGGCAACCCACACCTGGGGATTTGAATCTGTTAAAGGTGCTGGTCAGTTGCTTTGGATGGCAATGGGAGTCCCAGTGATGGGAGACTCTTGTGACATCTTCACCTGGGTCAGGTGAGACTCCCAAACTGTGGCTCTGCAGATTCCTTCTACCCAGCTGGTCCATGGCCTGGATGACCACTCCAGTACACGCATGACCCATTGCTATTGTCTCAAGTTTCACAGAAAACACAACCTACCCATCTTACCTACATACAAAATACTGTACTTCATAACCACTTCTGCATCTGTAGGAACAGTTTCTACTGACTCTACAGGCATCTTATCAATGCACAATTTGGTCTGTTTTGCAGCAGGAACCACCTGGGTGTCACTGGGACACCCAGATTCTTCAGTCAGCATGTTAATAATTGTATTTAACCAAAGAAACTGGCCAAAACTCAGGAATAGCTGCCCAAGGAAAATCTTCAGGGAAGTCTGGAATTTTCACGTGGAGAGTTCCAAATATTGGTCAAATATTACTCCAATTATAAGTCAAATACTTAGCTGTGAAGATACCTAATAGTTCAGTCAATGATTGAGTTTCAAATCCATTCAATGTCGCAGACCAGTTCATTATCTCCTCTCTGCAGATGATAAACCAAGGAGATCCTGGACCATCCAGGCTGTCAAAAGACTGAAGTACAGGTGTGCGCACAGGTTGCAACTCTGTTACACGGCTACAATTATAACAGAACAAACTTGAATTTTTTTTTTTTATAACTTGAATCCTATAGCTGTTGCAACAAAACAATCACCAACAAAACCAGACAGGTACAGTTAAACCCATTACATGGATTCCCTGCTTTCCAGAGAATTCATCCTCTCCACAAGAGACCACTGTGGGGCTTGCCCACAAATTCAGCATCTCAAACATTTGCAACACTGTTTTTCAGAAGAGGAAGCAGGAACCTGTGTTGAAAAATAAAAAATTTGCTCTTACAACTTGATGGGTTAGAGGCTTGTCTTGAAATTACCACATGAGATTCTTTAGAGCTCAACTCTCCTAAATATAAAGTTGTACTAAATACAGCATAGGGCACTGAAGAAAAGTCACTATCCTGCCTTAGTAAGTAAATGGCAATGTGCTCATGTTGCAAAATTTTGCTTAAAATAAAGACAACCATTCTCAAAAGGGCCATAGATATGAATATCCTCTCAGCCAGCACTAGGATTTTGTGAGCTGAGAAAAATATGCCTTACATTTATGAATGGTTGCTATTTAAAAGAAAGGCAACATATGGCAAATCTTATTTTAGGATTAGAGTGTTAAAACAGGTTACAGTAGCACCTACAGCGCCTGACTGCTAACATGACTCAGGACAGACATATGACAAAGCAAGAGAACTGTGTCAGTCCTGGTTGCTTTCTCCAGTACTTCATAGAAATGTACAGGAAAGGTCAGTAAGAGAGTATATTTGGATTTCACTTACCCTGCTATTCCAATTTCAGCTCATGAAATAGACTGAAGGAGACTTGTGAAACATTAGACGTTTAAAGCAAGGGATAAACATGGTAAGGCACTCAGCCACTTGGATAAAGTAAAAGCAGTTCTGTCAGAGTCGATAGCTCCCTATATCAGCTCCTGAGAGGCAAGTACATGCATCTCATCTGCACCTGCGTAAAAYGAAGTGATTGCTACTTCACTGATGATTAACCATACCAATACTGGAGTGATTCCAAAACCCTGAGAATGCATTCAGCCTTTGGAAATCAGGTGCTTTTTTTATTCACTGCTGCCAAGATACCATTCTTTTAGTGCAAAAGAAGTTTAAATTCTTAATGTTTGTTCCAGGCAATACTTTCCAACCACAGAGGGTCAAGCAAAAGATAGGAGACTGCACCAAAAGCAATACATAACTTGAGATTTGTAGGCATCAGGATTGCAAAAGATGAAGATAATCTGGTTTGCCATATATTAAGAGAAAAATAATTTACTATAATCTTACCACACAAATTACAATATTCATTTTTTCTTCAAATATAACTACTGCATGAAATACAAACATAAACACCCCCAAGCTGTTAGCATAAAAATTGAGCTGTTCTGTCTAGAGACCAAAGCATCTGATTACTGCACCAGAGGCAACCTGACAAGCCTTCCCTTTGATTGGCAGCAGCAGATTTATAACCTGGTAAGGTAGAGGGTCTAGATTATTTCAGATTCCTTTTGTTCTCTACAAGCAAGAATACACAAGCAGATTTTCTAGACAGTGATTTATTTTCCAAACATTTGAACTTTTATTTAATGCTTTCAGTGACAACTTGGCAATCTGTGCCCCACCATTTATCCTGCTCCATTTTCCTGAAGTAATTTGATTCCTAGTCTACCATCTTTGATCCTCACCTTGGATTTGCCCTGCTGTCCATTAGCAGAGTTGCTGGTATTCCCAGCAAAGAAAATTATTTAATCCAACTGTGCACAGCAACTGAAGTTCCCGTTTGATGCACTGATTTGGGTACTTAAAAGAGAGACTTTTGTAGAGCAATGGAATTAAAGTGTCTTCTGGTTCCCCTGCCAGGAGCTTGCAAGGCCTATTCCCAGCTTTGCTGTGCTGGGGAATTTGGGTCTTTTTGTATTGAAATGGATCTGGGGGATTGTTCATTTAAATAAAACACTACAGTTGGCCATGGTTCATTCAGTCTAGTTGGCATCATGTCTGGGCAGAAATGTATTTCAGGCTGAAAAGTGGTTCAGCTTCCCTTAAGATGACAGTTGACACTTTTTCTACTCCAATGATTTTTTTCCAGCACTCAGTTTTGCAGCAACAATTCCCAAGGTTTTCTTTCTACCATAACCCATACTGCAGTGAAGAGTGGGACATGATCTTTTTCAGGCATATAATGTCACGGTAAAAGATTTTTCTGCAGTTTGTTCTTGCGAGTCCATTTGCTTTTGATTAGAAACCTGTGGAAATCATCATTTTAATCCGAACCATCTTCCAGATACTTATGCCTACATGATGCTCTCTATAATAAATTGCCATATTTTATGTAAACAGTACAAGAATTATGTGCTGCTGTAAAAGTTCATCTGTTTAATCTGGCCCTGTCAAGGCCCAGGCATTTTGAATCAAGGCATGAGCCATATTCTCTTGCTGTTTTCAACACTGTGGACAAAAGCCCCTTGCCTCTTCCTGAATAAGTATTGCCTTATTGCTCACACTGTAGGGAACCCTTGTATTCTTTAACATATACAGAGGCTAAAATTACTAACTAAGCATTCACTTATGTTTTGCTCCCCATAACAAGACTGACTGCAAAAGCAGCATGTCCTTCTCACTGCTCCCGTACTTACACCAGCAGGACTGTCATGAACTGTAATGGATGGCTAATCATACCTTGTGCATGTTGCACAGCTCTCTTCTTGATAGTTCCAGGCATATTTATCTCAGCTTGCAATTTACTCGTGTCAGGCTGTATCCCAGCAGCACATAGTCTGCCTCTTCAAAATGTAATTTTGCTTCCAGAGAACTGGCAATTTTCCTCCTTCAGTTTTTATCCAAACTCCTCTGAGTTACCTGAAGTGTCTATACAGACTTATTATGTCCTTTTTTGCACCATTCCTGCCTGTACCCCCTCTCCCACCCCTTCTTCTGCCACCACTAGCAATGCATGCACTGACAGGCCTTCCCAGGTGTCTGACTCCATGCTCCAGAGAGCTGCACAATACTGAATGTGCATAGCGTCTGATAAATGRGGATAATCTTTCCAAGCAAGCCCTGCCAAAGGCACCTTATATACAACTCATTATTAGACTTTATCTGCCAGGAAGGTATGAGGCACTCACTTTTCAAAACAAACAGGCAAGTGGCCTTTTTTTGTACTACTTTGTCTTCTTCTTGAGAGCAGATAATGTCCTTTCTTTTTCTACCTTTTTTTTTTTTTTWAAATAGATGAGTTTAAGCACACAATCTGCCTTTTTTTCACCATCTGGTAAACAAGTCAGATAGCCCAATTAGTTGGATACAGAGAAAGACTCCAGAAACAAAGACTAATCCAAATTTCATCTAAATTTTGTTGGAAAGGAAAAAAAAATGTTACATAGACCCTGGTTTTTTACTTAACTTTGTGAGGAAAATGTCACTAATTATGTTTTACCTGGCAGTAGTGTATCCCAAACAAAACAGCAGTTCAGATGGAGAAGTTTGATCCTGAAACTCTGGTTGATTATTCAGGTTTTGTGGTTTGAATTMATTTCATGTGTCTTCTCTAAAAGAATTTCTACACAGCCCTTTCTGCCTTCAGCCAAATTGTTAAGGAAGGTAAAAGCCCCAGCTGTCAAATAAGTATGATTGAACCACTTCAAGCTAGCACAGAAGATTGCAAAGAAAGACTCGGAGAAATGGAAAAGTTTCCAAGCATGACCCAAGCCACCGCCTGCTCTGAGGGAGCATCCAGCACACAGAAAATATCTGTGTGACCTGATACTGAATGGTTTTCAGCATCCACCAAACACTCCCCAGGTAGCCCAAGTGTTTCATCAGGCTAACAGGTAGAAAGTTTCATTTCCTACTATCAGGACTAAATGGAAGCCTATTACTTTCCACTGTATAAACATAAATTAAGTCAATTTCTCCCTTTCATGAGGAGCAAGAAAGACTGAGCATTGCATCTTTATATCCTCTGTATAGTCTATTACAGAAATAGCTAAGGAGCTATTAGCTAACAAACCTCATTCTCTTCATCTTTCCTATCAGGCCATGTTTTCTGAACAACTTGCTATTCTTGTTAGCTTTTTCTCTATTCACATTCACATCAAGTTATCGTGCTATGATTGGTCCTTGCAATAAAGCACTGGAATTTGCTTACAGTAGCAGGAGCCTGGGTTCAGGCTTCAGAAGTCCCTCTTTAAAGGGCATCTTGCCCAAGGCATCCATATTAAGCAATGTTTCCCTACTCAGTTGCCTCCATCACAAGTGATGTTAATTTGTGGATTCCCAACAGAAGCATATTTACCATCCTCAATAATAACTGCCACACCTGGTCCACAATAGTTCTGCCATTTGTCCTTCCTTTAGCTTCTTCACTTGTGGACACAACCATCCCAGAACAAATGTCCTTTTAAGCTCACCCCTTTCCCTCCCCCATCCCACAGCATACCTTGGTTTCTAATGGTCAGCAGGACACAGAGGAGTGCCCATGAARGATTCTTTCCAATATGTGAGTATAGAAGGAGAGCTGGAGGAAAAACACCAGTCTAAGATGGAAGGTTTGCTACTTTGCCCAGCTTGCAGTGACTCCAATGAGGTTAAGGCATAGGAAAGAGTGTAAATCAAGAAAGTGAGAGGTGATTTTAAAGCATRCCCTTTGCAAATTTTTAATTCAGCAGCCCTACACAAGGGTCACTGAGAKACAACCAGCCTTCCAGCCCATTTCCTTCCTTTGCTCCCACTGATTTCAGCTCTAATTCTTCACAGGGCAAATGATGGGAGATGTCAGAGACTGATCAGAACCAAACCCGAGTCAGAAAAGCACATTGCAAGACAGCAAACTCTCCTGCACTGCCTGTCGGATGGACAGTGTGGGACTGCATCAAGCCAAGACAGTCTTTCATTTCCTGTGCTCACAATCTTCCTTTCTCTCACATTAAAAACTAAGACCACTGACATGCCAGTACACCAAAGAGGCATCAGCCAATTTATTTTCATTTCTCATCCAGAGAATCTCYACACAGAATGGAAATAAAATGTCTGTATTTCAAAGCAGTCAAAATGCCAACATCACGGCAGTCTGTCTGTCGGTCTATCCAGGCCCGTCAGTCCTTTCCTGTTATTGTTGACCTGACAGGTCACAATCAGCCAGGCAGAGGAAGTTATTCTTTTCTGAGGAAGAGAAGACATGCAGAACATGTTTCTTTTATATTCTCCAGAGCATCCCATCTTAATACTGCATGTGTGAAATAGAATTACTAATGTCCTCTCCTTCCTCTTCCCCCCACCCCTCACAGGGAGAAGCCCTGCAAATTTAACAAGGAGGTAAATAATCACCTTCCACAGAAATGAAAGGGAAGGTATCCCTATCACAACATAAATATGAATAACTCTGCTGAAGACAATGAAGTTCCGCTGGGATAAAAGCATTAACCAAGGGTTAAGAATTTTATGCAGAATTTATTCCTTGTAAAAAAATCTTCAGAGCCACTCTACAGAAGAGATAAAATCCTCTGCTTGGTTAAAAGAGCGGTTACAAAATAACCTTTCATAAAGTTTTCCCACTGAAATTCTTAGAACTTTTCCATTAGTACAGAATGATGATGATGTCTCTGGAAAGTGCTTTGTTCATGCAATGGTACAGCATCTATACAATGCCTCTTCATCTGAGCTCTTACAGCACACAAAGATAGAGTGTCAATCCATTTTAGAGAGGCTATGTACCACCTAGAAGAATGAAGGCAATAAATGCTGTAACTACCAGCATTTCTTCCAAACACAACAAGATACTCATTTCACTTCACAAGTTAAACTTAAAACCTGACCAAGGAGGGCAAACAAACACTCACTCTGCTAATACAGAGTGTCTTTGAAACCAAGACTGTCACTGCAGAAACCAGGTAGGGGAATTCCTCAACTTTCAGGGCACAAATGTTTTTGAGCCTTTGTTTAAAACGCTGTTGGAGAAAGAGGATTCATTATGACAATGRGTTTTCAAAGAAAAATCATTTCAGCAGTAGTGTGTTTGACCTCAAGAATGATTTTTGTATTGCATGGTACAAAAGAAATACACTATTTCTAGCAATGAAGTAGCTCCAACTGGTAAAACAAAAGACACTGTAGACTGAGAAGTATCTGAGGAACTGACTGTCTTTCATAACAAACAAAATGAAAATTCCACTCCATTTACTGTGCTCCCACAGGAGTAATGCACACAGCTAAGTTTCAACCAAATGGAAAATGCAATAGCAGCACTTAACTTCATTTTCTTGTATCTGTTCTCAATTTTACAAGGGATATTCTTTAAACATCTGTAATAATTACACTGAAATTGTTTTTAAATTAAATGTCACAGAATATAGTTGAGAAAAAACAGCCTTCAGTACATGAATTACATATTGTTTTAAAATAATACRTAACATTGATTAACTATCTGCAGGTACATTTAAAGAAAGGCCAGTGAATGAAACTCAGTGGGATGATCCTTTTTCCTCCTTTCCTAAAAAAGTTGCACAGGATTGTCCCTAGAATCCCAGTAAAAGATCCCTCTCTTCCCAACCCCAGCATCTGAAATCACAAATCCTTTGAAGAAATTATGTACTACTGGTAACATTGACATATCAGATTTTCATGATTTTCCATTTGACACTGAGTACAGACAAGTATGCACATAGTTTTAATTCGCCTGTTTGAAATTATGTTATCAAAAATGGTTTATTTTTAACTGGAATAAATTGAAGTACRTTTTTAAATATACATAGAGAGAAAGTGTGAGTGTGTGTGTATGTATAAATATGCACATTCAGGCTTGCTCATGCAATATGAGCACCCTTTTGGGACAGGACCACTACAAAACCACCAATTCCTCCTCCTCCTTTATTGAGCAGACATTCTAGGAGCTGACTTTTTCCTCCTCCTCTCTTGAACAGCCAGAGCAATGTGCAGAGATATAGTGAAAGCTACAGCTGAGATTTCAGTTTCTCCAAATGGATGTGTCAAGTGGAAGTAAGACCACTCAGACTTATCAGTGTCAACCAAATTCCACATTATTTTTTTTTTTACACAACTTGCTCTAACTTGTGGTTGAATCTGACTATWTTTGCTTCTAAGGTAGGCTCTGTGAAAGAGTCATACAGCTGTTCATATTTAAGCTGGCTCTTGTAACAGAGCACAGCACTCCAAAGATGTAATTAATGGCCATGTGGAACAGGATGACTCACCAYCTCTTAATAAGTCACAAGTGCTACAGGCATGAGCAAAACAGGCAAATCAAACAAAGTACTTATCAACATGTCCTTCTCACAACCCCGTGTAGGAATGCGTTTTGTGTCTTACAAGCTATAGAAAATTTGTTTCTAAAAGGTTATAGACACTTTGGCGAATAAATGTTGCTGACATTACTTTGTGTACCCTTCTAGCTCTAAAGTACATTTGCTAGAAGTACATGCATGGCACTCACAGCTCCAGAACAGTGTAAATGAGAATCAGGATATCCATAAGTAAAGGGGTTTTAAGCCAAGAAAATTAACTGTTTGTTTGGGGCAAGAGATAAGCAGAACTAAAACCAAAGCAGTATAAAATAAGCTGATTTTTTACATATATACGAATATGATCATTGTCGTTCCATTTGCTAGTAAGAGACTGCTGTCCCAGATCTTTTTAGGAGCAAACCCCAGACTCCCCAGCTGCCAAACAATGAGTGCACCTCAAAACATAACACTAGCAATCACTGTCCTAGTGAGAGGACTCTCCTCTGGCATTCTTAAAACCCTTCACTTCTTTCAGTACCATCTTTTTCTATCTTTTTCACTTTGATCCTTTTAATATATTCTGACATGGCACTGCTTAACAGCTTTCACAGCAGTAAAAAAATCTATGAAGAATATTTTTTTCTTGTTTGTTTGTTGTCTTTTTTTTTTTTACACTGCCAGCACAGAATATATTAATCCTCCATGAACACTTGCTATGAAGCACCACTCTATCACTTTCACTTTGACTTGACCTTTTTCCTTCACAGAAGCAAATGAGCAGAGAATACATTTATACATTTAAACWGAGCAAACTAAACAGTTCAAGCATTCTGTTCAACCATCCATATAAAAGAAAAGCCGTCAAAAAATAACAGTTTCTTCACATCAAGCACCTCATTTTTTGTTTTTAAAAGTACTCAAGAGTAAAATCAGAGTCAAAAAATTCATGTCAGATCAAAAGAAGTGGTGATGGACCTGAAACAAATTGCAATGCACTTAAAATGTTCATTTCTGAAACGTTTTTTCTCTTTTTCAGAACTGCCAACAAACTGAACAACAATCTGTTCCTTACAATCTATTATGCTCTTAAATTTTGCTACACCACCACATTAAATTGCAAGTGTCTCAATCAATAAAAACTCACTTCTCAATGAGTTCTATTCCTTGATGACAATCTTACTTCTACTGAGAAGTGACTGAAGTCCTTTCTATATCTTTTATATTTGACAAAAATAGAAAACTTTTGTTTCACTTTGACTCTGTAGTTGAGTTTATTTAAAATAGGGCTGACTCTTGCTTATTGTTTTTATATAAAGTGAATGACATCAGAAAGAATAACAGATTTAATCAGGATAAAATACTGAATATTTACAACAAAACCAAACTAGCCTTCCTGCAGTGGGATAATTCTGGTTTATTCAATCCCACGTCACCACCATGTTTCAATGAGTCAGCTTTTCTCGATATCTTCTAGTCACAGGTCTGCAGCTGAGAAGCCCAAAAGACATTTCTCTGTCTACTCTCAATAATAAACTCAAATAAAAAAATCTTCCTAGCAACTGTTTAAAAATAYTAAGCCTACAACATAAGACGTTTTTCACAAGAACTTACCAGAGATCCTCTTTCCTTGGACTGCCATGACTCACCTATTTTTTAGGTTTTATGAAAACTTTTCACCCCCGAAGATAAATGTAAGTGAGCACGTGTGGGTGAGCTCAGTACTGTTGGTGGGTTTTGCAGACCATTGAAAACTCTTGACTCAAAATGTCATTTTCTAACGAAGTGTTTTCTTTGCGGTTGTTTATAACACCGTAGAGCTCTGTGCTCCCTCTGTGCACAGGAGGAGTTCCCTCAAGGTGACGTGTTCCACAGGCAGCGCCCATGGGAACAGATTTCCAGCCATGAGCAGCACCATGGCAATTGTACAATTAGCATCAGGAGGGAAGATGAGGACCAACATTTCCAATTGCTAAGCCAAATGCAGGACACCTTTCCCTGAATACTCACTAACCAGATACCAGCTTTCATCCACAGGTTGCTTGCTCCCTGCAGTCCACTAAAGCAAAGCTGGCCAAGGTAGCTTGRAGCAAGAGAAAGGAGGAACACTTCCTGCCATTGTCCCTACATGTTGGCATCTATTAGGTTCACAAAGCAAGGAAGCAATGCTGAAGCAGACCCAAGCACTCAGGCGTAGATTCTCAGAGACTCTCATAATGTCTTTTCTTTTCTTTTTTAAGTTTCCTCTGGGTATAACAGGTTACAATTAAGCCAAAAGGTATTTTATTTTCACTGATATTCTCAGTGGAAGGTATGTTTATGTCAAGAGATCACTTTGTATTCTTAAAATTAACAATCTGTCTAATGATGCCCCAGGGCTTTATAAATCCTTCATGCATACAATTTGTCATTAACCATTAATTTCACTACCATTGGAGTGCTAAAGCTCTGAAGAATTATACCAGGAATAGACAAGAAACAATATCACTGCAATAGCTACACAGCTACACAGAGGACTATTACCTTGGTAAAACCAATGCCAAAAAAAGCATGGAATGTCATCCCACCAGAGAAACAGGTCTTATCTTTCTCAGGGTTCATTTTACACTCTCATAAGAGTCTGAAAACTTCAATCACTAAAAAGTGAACAAATCTACAATAAACTATGTATTGTGCATACATTACCTCTTTTGTGTTTAAGTCAGAGGGCACTGAAATTTTTCCTCTGTCTTTTCATAGGACGAAGATGAGACAAGTTCCCTGATTTTTCAAGGGATATTTTAGTCTTAAATTAGTGGAGTATTGGAAATGAAGCAAAGGCTGTGTTGTGCAGTGGCATATTTAGAACAGACCTATTGAAAAAATGAGTGTTCTTACAAAGTTATTACTTTTCAATTTCAAAAAGAACTTGACAAAGTGCTTTTGAGTGCTATCCATAAACACAAAGGCCTGAATCCTTCATATGATTATCACTGGGATTTTGATATGCAAATCTAGATCAATCCCAGAACTACTGGATTATTGGACGGTTTGATTCAATTCTGCGTTATACTCTTGATGCCTACAGGGCTCTGTCAAGTCCAGACTTGCTTTGCACAAGAGGAAAGTTATGTTTGTACAGTACAAAGGATATGTCAGTTCTTGTCATTTTGCATCCCTCTGCCCCAGACACAGAGATATCCTTTTTTTCTTCTCTATGGCCTTAAACCAGTTACTAATCAGAGATAATTTCCTGTGGAAGATGATGTTAGAAAGACATCAATTCATGCAAAGCCTAAAATCCCAATCCAAAATGATCACTAGCAATTAAACAGGTTCTGCAAGGGTGCTGGAGAACATGCCACCATTTTGTAAAATAAATGTGTGCACCAACTATAAAAACAGGACAGGAATTCTCACATATAAATATTTAATAAAATGCTACTCTACTCCATGTCCCAAAATCCTACAGATAGGAAGTTTTTCCTCATTTCTACGGTGATGAATTTATACCATGAAACTGGACATCTAATTACACTTGCTTGTAACTGTGACCACAGAATATAATTATAGCTATCACCAGCCAAAATAATTGGACAGCTGTTCTTATAAAAAAAATGTCTTCTTACTTGACTGGAGACACTTTGATAGGAAGGAATTCAGAAATTGAACCATTAGCCTAGACAAAGAGGAAGAAGGGAAGGAGARGCAGTATTTGCTTAGAATATCCAGGAACATTTCAGATACATGCATTGAAGAGGAAGTGAAAATATAGAATTTAATTTGTTAATTTAGCATCAGCATCAACATTAATATTTAGGYATTAGTTCAGAGGGAAAGCAAAATTATAAGGAAGCCTTTCTCAGTTGCATTACTGTGTCTGGATGGATAAATCTTAAGAGAACACGAATTTGGCTGGGGACAGTGTGAGACAGTCTGGTGACAACCAAAACAAGAGGAGACATATGGGCAAAAGGAAAGACAAAAAAATCCAAGCTGAAACAAGAGAAGGCTACTACCCTTCTCGCCTTTTAGTCAGCTCCAAAATACTGTCAGCTCTCCACCCCCAAAAATGTGTTAGACCATTTCCTAGCAAAGCACAAGGCCCTGCTGTACAAGCAGCAAGAACAAGGCAACAGCAGAAAGGCAGTAACAGAAGCAGGACAAGAGCCCCCAAGGCAGCAGTAGTGGTTTCAGCACCTGCTGCATCTTCTCTCCTCACCAGCAAAGCAATAGGGAAAACAAAAAAAAACCCCAACATTTCTTTTCCTSTTGGCAGATGAATCCTTTAATTCACCACCTGCTGCCCAATTCTAAGAGCAGTATGCAACACCCATGGATGCATTGCAGGAGACCAACAAGGAAACAATGGAGTCTCTGGCACCAGGAGCTTCTGCTTAGCAAGAGGAAGCAATAAACCACCAAAATGGTCTCCCGCAGTCTGGAAGCAGCTGCTGACAATCTTCTACACACCATTCCTGACTCAGTTAAAACATCAGACTGTGGCATTTCTGGTGATCCAGACACAACAACAGCACTTTTTTGGGAGGCTAGGAGGGGAAAAGCAAAGGTGCTCATGGGAGATCAAAGCCTGACCTGCTCCTCCTCCTGCTGCTTTGGATATAGGAAGAACAGGGCCAGAATTAGTCTGTTGGGGAGTGGAGAACAACAGCAGCAAGTCGGAGAGTTGGGAAGAGAGAGAGAACTTGTCTCTTGCCTTTTTTATCAATCCAGGGAACTTTTACACCTAAATTTTAAAGGTTTGCCCCGGTAGAGCTACTCTAAGCATCCGTGTAATACATGGCTTAGAGCAGCTCCCAAGCAGGGAGCATTCACAGAAAATGGAGATGACCAGACCCACAGGGCAGATGTGAAGCAATTGCTGGCTGATTCTGTCACTGCCAGCAAAAGGGCCCACAAGAGCAGCGTGCAAGGAACCCAAAAAGATACATGGCATTGTGCCATGTTTCCTGAAGGCAGACACCTAAAATCCAAACCATGAAAATAAGTAGAGAATAGCAGAAGAATCAAGCCTGAGTACCCCACAACACCAAATGTGTTGATTGCTTTTGGAAAACTGCATAAAAATTAAAAGTGGCATGTAGGAGCTTCTGTAGGACCTGCTGTCGGTCCGGACGGTCGGGACTGCTAGAGACGAGGGATCTCTGTAGATTGGTCTTGTAGCATGAGGTTTATTGCAAAAGGCGTGGGTATAGGGGCCCTGCTTGGAGCTGCTTGTGCAGATCCAGGCAGGACAGAAAAGCAAGGGAAGCAAGAGAGAGAGTGCAAGAGTAATTAAGTGAGTGTGCGTGCGAGTGTGTAAGAGAGCAAGAGAGCAAGTGTCTCATTTACAATACAATAAATCATCTTCTGTGCTGAATATTCTAATTTCCATTAACCGATCTAATACAAGATACAAATCCTATAGCATTTACATACAGCCTATAAGAATCATTACATTATCATATTGTGTTACATTGTAAACCCTAAAACTACTCTTTGGACCCCCAAGCTGAGCTGGCAGGGTCTGTTGTGACCCTTGGACCTGCCTGCAAGCAGAGGGTATTGTTCAATCATAAGGGGGATTACCTTCAGTGGCCATGCCATTGTTTTCCAGTTGTTCAGTAACTAAGGCATGGCACCTCAGACATCGAACTCAGCTCTTAATTCTATTTCACTTATAGGTTTCATATTCTCCAAACCTAAGCAATCATATTTATAAGGCTTTCCTGTTTCATCCGTCCCAACAGTGGCACAGCTATTGAATTAACATGACTCAAAAATTTTGAAATACTTACATATATCACTTTCATATAAAAATGACCTTACGAAAAATAGGAAATGCAAAACATCTGTARAAATCTTTATCATTCAAATGTCAAGTCTGCTTTTGATCATTTCTAACACATGATTAGTTTACCAACACAACTATATAAGCAAATTATATGCAAGTAGGGAGAATTGGTAATATTTTCTATGTGTGCACACTGTACTGAATCTACCTTTAATCTCTAAAAATATAACCCACAACTCTTGCAGGTGAGTTATGAACTCAGCTTATAGTTGAGATTTCCTCAAAAGTGCTGTTTGTGATCCATTGAAAGAAAAATAATTTTTACATTTAAGCAGCAGCTCTCTTCTTTCCATGAAAGATATAAAATAAGACAATGAGCAGTCAGTAAAATAAGACCCTTACCCACCTTCATTTGGTAAACAATGTGATAAAGGATAGCCCAATTTTCCAGCAAACTTAGGTAGCAAACAAACTCAGATCTGGAGGGACACAACAGTCAGTGTGTGTTTGACGTGATAGTTTTCCTGGCAGAATTCAGCTGCTATAGTAGGAAGGATAGTTCACCAGTACCATGGCTCTATTTCCTCTGGCCTGTCCCACACTCTGAATGAGATACTAGACCTCAGAATACATGGTGAACGGCCACATAATTTTATCACTGCAAACACACAAGCATGAAAATCTTAGAAATGTACGCTAAGCTACTTTAAATAGCATAATTCTGGAAAATTGGTTTCATAACCTAAAAAATTTTCCTTTGCTATATGCATTATATGCATATGTTTTCCCACTGCTTTTCACTTCTATGGAAATGAAAGCCTCTGCAGAGCACGCAAGATATGGTGACAGGGCATTACTCATCCTCTCCCCTCTTCCCATTAAGGAATTGATTTAATTACATCTGACCTGTGAAGAAGAAGCAAAAAAGGTATTTTTCTGCCCTTACAGAGAGTCAAATTAGGCCAGCAAAGGATCCAGGGAGCACCAGGGCTGCTGCAGAAAGGATTAGGGTAAATTGCACATCCTAGAAATTAAACAGACAACTTGGAAGTTGTCATAAACCATCAAAATCCCCTGAAGTGCCCCCTAGARTAATTTCTGGGGCCTTCCACCAGAGGACTATGCATAATCCACAGTTCTGCAGCAGATCCACAGTGTTGCAACAGTATTAAACACCATCCCCCCTCCAGGAGAGGTACCTGGGTGTTCCTACCTGAACCTGAACTTATAATAACCCATTGAACTCTACGTTTTGTGGGCTTCCCTCACCCCTGACGGATCAAGACTGTGACCATCACTTCGAGGACTGGACATCGAAATTGCAACAATCAAGTCTCGTCACTGGATCCACAGGTGGTGATACCTTTCTTCTCCGCTATCTACTCTCATCCTTTCTTTCTCTTTCTTTCTTTTCCTTATGTATTTTCTTAAGTGATATCTTTATACTTTTATATTGTTATATTACTATGGATAATAATAACCAGATGGTTACATGTCTCCTTTCTGTTGCAACTAAATTGTTCTAAAATAAACCCTACGTATCTATATATATATACACACACACAAACACTGATCATTCAGTGTTGTTTCACTCTAATCTGACCCCCAAGGGATCTCTTAACTGCAGCTTCAGTTACCCTCACCTTCAGGAGCAGGTTGTATCTTCCTCTCCCCACTCCTTTATTTTCAAATCTGGGAAAAACTCCTGTTCCTAGGCCAAGCAAGAGACATGGTGCATGCCATGTCACCAGTCTCACTTTGAGAGGCAGACTCTGAGGCATCTCCCTGCCACATAGTCTAGACACAGCCAAGGAAACAGCTTGATTAGAGTAATTGAGCAGTAAAATGCTTCATGAGAGTCGAAGGTCTCTGAAAGCATACAGGACAACAGAAACAGATTGAGAGCACTGCTGTGTCCTCAAGCAGGAAGAAAAACAAAACCAAGATAAATTAATTTCTGATGCTAGCTGGCGCATAAAGCTTGCTCTGTCTTGTTTATCTTAATAGCTTTACAAGGCAGGCAAGAGGTAAAACTACGCAGCAGAATTACAGGAACTTCAGGAGGATTGCACGCTACCAGAAAACAAATCATCGTGGAGGAGACACAAAGCAGACACAAAGTGTTATAGAGCTTAGGTGCCTATCTCACAAGCACGAGAGGGAGTGAGGAAAAGGGGTGAGTGAGCTCGGGGGAAGCCCCATCATGGCAGACCTGGCAGGCAGATCACTTCCAAGCTCCAGCTGCAACACATGACCACACAAATGGAATTGGAGTAGCAGAAACCATAGAGTCCACGCTAAAACTGAAGGAGGCATTCAAAGTGGCATCCAACCAGACCTGGGCACGACAAGGCAAGTCAAACAAGCTTACATCATATCTGGTACAAGAAAGAAAAAGGAGGATGAAGCCTGAGTTACTCCACTAGCTCCACCAGCACACATGGTGTCCTCAGAGAATATGGCAGATTAAAGAAGCTTTACACTGGTACAATGGAAGTGGCTTGTAGCAAAATCTTAAAATAAAACAGAAGGTTTTAGTTAACCACAAATGTGTGGGCAAGTGCCACCAGCAATAACATTGACACTGAAAGGGAAGACATGGGTGAGCAACAAAAGCTGGGGGTCGAGTGTGATGCACAGATAAGAAGTCCTCTTATATGCCTATCAATGCAAATGTGCTCAGATGCACCAAATAATATGCAGCCTCTTTCTAATATTAAAGGGTGAGATAAATGATCTGAGTAAAAAAGAGGCATGGGGCCATAAGAAAGAACAGAACGGAGAACTGCAGAATAGAAGAAGTAAAGTATAAGAAAAAGTGGAATTACAAAAAAAAAAAAAGTCAGCAAAAAGTACACTGAGGCATGAGAACAAAACTAGTTCTCTCCAATTTACACAGCAATTCAAGTTTCTGGTTTTTCAGGCTTGGCCTTTGGACCAGCTCAGTCCTCAGTGCAATGGCACATAAATTTGGAGCTTTTTTCCAAAACCGGTAAACAACAAACTATTGAAACTTTAGTTCCACCCTCACCACATGAGGGAAACAGCTTTTTGGTACAAAGATGGGAAAGGCAGCCATAAACATGCAGATTCATYCCAAGCAGCAATACCTGAAGAATGAGCACAATACTTATGAGCAAAGGAAAGGCTGGGCTTTCTCTGCCATGGGTTATCTCTGCCATGCCATTCTGCCTTACAGTCTTTCCATCTCCTAAATAAAAGAGTTATRCAGTACACAGGGGAATTCCTGTAACAGGAGAAGATGCTTTAAAAAATAATGCATGTTCTGGGTGCCCTTAGTAAAAAGAAATGTCTCAAATAGCTTACAAATAGAGACCCAATAAAGGACTTTATGTCCTGGTAGAATAACATTTTCTGAATATAAAAGTGTGCTTTAAACAGTTTTCTGCAGTACTTCAAACAGCAGAAAGCTATGTTTTGGATTGCTCAAGGACAAAGTCCTCAATGAAAGTCACAAACAGACTGCAATACTTTCAAACACCGATGTCCTCTACAGGAGGGTGAGCCAAAGGAGCCTCCTCCTGAATGCCTGCAGTCTTCTTGCCAGCTCTCCTCCTCTGTGCACTTAGTAAGAAAAACAGAAAAAAGGAAACGAATTGCAAAGGCAGAGCTAAAAGCTCACTTGAAATTGAATTCTGACTATTTTTTCAGCATCTTCAGTAAAGTACCAACTAGTTGCACTTCCACAGAGCCATTCCCAGCTCAGAGCTGTCATGGATTTTGGTTAATATTGAGGTCGTACTGTCAAAACATCAACAACAGTCACCATCTTCTATCATGCCTTCCCAGGTATTTTGCAAATGTTTGTCAGATTAGAAGGGTTTCTTTCAAATTCCTTTGTGAGTCAACTTGGGTGCGATATACCAGACCAAGGAACATAATTTCATTTGGAAAGGTTATCTGCTCTCTAATTTCTATTCTGAAAGCAGATCATGTTTCTGTCTACCTTTAACCAGACATTTCACTGCTGAGTTTTTTTAACTCCATCTCCTTTTTTTTTTTAAATAATGGTTTAGTGTTGCCAAGGTTACCAATCAATCATTCTTCCTTTAGTACTTTTAAATATATATCAGGCATATTATGCAAGAAACACTTTATTATTATGAGGAATAGGTATCTGTGGGTGCCATGGGTAGAAACCCAGTCACAACTCATCTGTTCCCTTGTCCAAAGTTTCTAAGGTTARGATTTTTTTAAAAACACACAGAATTAATGCAACTTCTACTGTACAATTTTCATACATACTCATGTAGAAGTTGTTATTACTTATGCAGAGGTTTAATTGCCTCTGCCCTCTAATGGATATAGAAGTCAAAGCTATTAGTGTAAACAGATTAATGTGAATTCTATGAGCTATAGTATTTCAATAGCTCAGTCACCAGTTTTAATTAACACCAGACAAAGGTCAATTATGTGTGTGTAGTCTGTGTTCTTTGCCTGTTATTTATTTGCAGTCTAGAAACAGTATGCAACAAGTAAAGTTAGAACAGTCAAGAAAACTTTAGCACTTAATAATCACTTGGCTTTAAAAAGGGAGAACAGTATCCAGAAGTGACTGACATCCACTGATTAAAAGACTGAAGTTAATTTGCCCTATCCCAGATCTCATTCTGCTTTTCTGGGAACATCATACTTCTTCCTATAGAAGAACAAAAAAAGAAAGAGGAAGGAAAAAAATAACAGCTCCAAATGAAAATGATATGAATATTGAATTTGAATTTATGTATATCTATAGCAGAGTTCCTAAAAATGGCTGGCAATAAGTGACTCCAGTAGTGCTCTATGATTTCAGGAAACTACAAAGACCAACGATTCACAACAACAGGTATGTAATCATCTGCGAAGTGTATTCCTAGTTGACTTGTCCATGTTTGTCTTACTCCCTAAAAAAGGTTAAATTGGCTGATTTCTGACATCTGCACTAAGAGCAGCTGCCTTCCAGTAATAGGGCATTTTAATCTTGTTATGCATCGTATTCAGCACCCATATGAATCCAATAACCTGTTATACACACTCGGTTCTCGCTTCAGTGTTGTCAGCACGGAGATAACACCCCTGCCTCTCCCCTCCAACTTCGGCAGGATCAGTTGAGCAAATCAGTCACCACCGAACTGAGTTTTGCCTTGGTGAATTCCCAAGAGCAAGCAGAAGGCCAAGCTCTCTGCCACGTCTGCTGTGTCTGCCATCATTCAAGTTAACACCAAAGAATATTTGCGAGCTAAGTGAGTGAAACGAGGCAGTTGCCAGGCTGCACCTTCCCCAGCCAGCAGCGCGTACCCCGTGCATCCAGCCACACCCCTCACATCCAGGGCGCTGATGAAGTGCTGACAGCTCGAGAGCAAACCAAAGATTATCTTCTCAGTTCAGATGCTCGTGATGAGCGTTTTTGCTTTGGAAAGTATTCAAGCATATGAATAATGTTTAAGTGTTTTTTCAACCCTGAGCCCCATTACAAGAGTTACTCAGTGAATAATTGCCAAGGGGAGTGTTGAGCCCAGGATATGAGAGATTTTGCTCTTCACAGACCATTTTGAGTTGGGAGAAGTTAAAAGAGCTTCTGGATGGAAAAAATGCCAAAAGAACAAACCATGAACAGAAACAGAAGAATCTGATAACAACACTAACTAGCTTTTTAATACTAATATTATGCAGAACACTACTGCTTTTTAGATTAACCTTCAATTTTATTCCAACAGCTAGTGCAGTACAGCTCTGTTGAAAAGGGACTATATTGGATTCCGTTCCTTATGCTGTATCAGGTACCCAGGAATTTCAGGCTAGCACTAGATGTGCAAGCCAAAGTTCAGGCACTTTAAGTTTCCAAATTTTAGCCAACAACATCACAAACTTCCCCACATTCAAACTYGCTAGGTATTCTAAAGCTGTTTAAAAACTGATTTTTCATTGCTAACGTTAACGCAATTATTCCATTTTTATGCTAGCCTAATGTTATCTCTTAATCACCCAGAGAAAAATGGCTGCAGCAAGAGAACATATTCCCATTAAAAAAACCCCACACTTATAGAAAACAGAAAACTATGGAGAATTTAGTAAAGCATTTTTTGTCCATCAGTTCAATTATTAACAGTATGACACAGGATATAGAAATTAAATAAAATGCTATGCCACTCTAGACTATCTACGAGTTTACTCCTTTAGAAGAGGATATCAGCTAACACTATTTTATCTTTTTGAGATTATTTCTTGTTTTGGTTGATGATGGGAAGAAAAAGAAAACCCAGAAGAGTCTTTCATTTTAGAGTGGGAAAAACTGAAAGGGTCAGGAGTCACACTACGTGCATGGCAAGAGGAAAATATTCTCATGGTCTCCCTTCAGAAGGGGTGGTTACAGTCTCTGATAGCTCCCCCCTGAGCTGGGCACAGAGCAGGCTGCCTTGCAATCATCCTTGTTTGGCCCACTGAGCAAATACCAAGCAAGTGGAGAAACCATGTCAGACCCACCTGCCACCTGTGTCATTCTGTGCCAGTGAGACTCCCCCTGCCTGCATGGGCAGAAGCAACAGGCATGAAGTGGACAGATGTGATATAAACCTAGAGGAAAAAACCTTCCCCAGATGACCTGGGAGACCACCTTTAAATCATGTCATTTGTACAACAAATGTCTTGTTCACAAGATGCCCAAGATTTGTTTTTCCACTTCTACATAATAGAGACCTCTATATTGTACATAAACAGCTTCACACAAGCACAAAATAATAGGATGCAAGGATCAAAAGCAGTCACAGGCTCAGCACTGCAATTCAGTGAGAGTAATGAGACCATGTAGGGAGGCAAAGATGGAGAAAAAGGCAAACCAGGAATATCTTTTACTGGCCATCAGTACAAAAGCTAAATAGATTAAAGGCTTCTGGATTACATTATGAGATGGAAACCATAATGCATCACTGGACAAGTTAGACAGACATTTAGCGTAGGCTTGACTTTATTAAGAATCAAAACACTGAAAGCTCAGGTCAGACTGAGCATTAGCTACTTCTAAGAACTCAGCCTATAAACAGAATAACCTTCTGAGAAAGGAGAAAGTAGTGCAGACCATAGGCTTTACAATAATTTTAAGGTAATTCATACAACAGAACAGTACATAGACAGCCTTATATAAGCAAATACTAGGGAATTAAGAAATCCAGTGATGAAAGGTAGATGGCAGCAAGTATTTAATTAATGAATGAAGGAAAATACTATGTAATACTAGAAAAAGTTGCATTAAATTCACTTCATTCAAGCTTAAAAGCTTCACTTATAATGAAGTAATCTTAGACGGCTCTCTCTAGGAGAGGCTCACAATAGACCCAGAGATTATATGCACAGATGTCCTGACACAGGGTCAAGAGCGTAAAACAATTGGTGAGCCTGCCAGCACTGGACATTATGTGTGTGGGTTGCACACACATATATATGATTTTTTTAAAACTGTGAGGGGAAATTCTGGTGCTCCAGCCAACAGGAAGGACTAACTAGCCTGTAGCACCACTGTGTCTGCAGTCTTTGTAGCTCAAGTGGGTACAGTGAGAGTCAAAAGGCAGGAARGACACAGGGAGAAAGAGCTAACATGCATCTATGCGGCAGAGTGACAAACGGAGCAGAGTGACAAGTGCAGCACAGAGCAGAGTTGCCCAGAGCAGCTTGGTGGTACCAAGGTTGTTCTGGTACAGTTTTCATACAGCGTGACAAACACTCTTTAGAGGCTGCAGTTGCATTCATAAAACAGATTGGCAGACCTCCCACTCTGAGCTGAAAACAGGGAAGAAACTGTTCTACTTAAAGTAACTATCCTACAAGTTCATCCTGGGTGTCTGTTAAACTACAGGGAAGAAGGAAAACACAAAACCAAGTTTCAAATCAGAACCACCTGCTGTAGCTCTGCATTTTGCAGTTCTTCAGTTGTGTAGTGTTTTTAGTTCAGCAAATAGTTTCTCACGCACTTTTGTATAAACATGGTTTGTTGATCTAACTGGCACAGTTGTTTATGAATTCCTAACCTATATGATAGACAATTCTGTTGACTAGTAGACAGCAGGAAGTGGTATTCCCATCCTCCAATCCACGGTGGTTTCTGAAAACATATAAATAAAGATGAGGGCAGAGGCCGGCTCTCTCTTCTTCTTTCCCCTTTGGCCTCTGCCTGTTGGTGAACCCTGACAGCTGTCTCCGCGTGTTTATTCGTGTCCGAGAACTACAACCTGCAGTGAATTGGGAGTTATGAATGGCATCAATATGCAAACAGTTTCCTCATTTTTCTGGAGCACCTGTTTCTATACCAGACTTCCCATCATTTTTCAAGATCTCAAGCTTGCCAACTGCTAGGAGAAGCTGATCCTCTTCTTTCTCCTCAAGCAGAAGAGAAGATGTTTCCCTAGCCAGCCCCATCACTAAGCATCTTTCTCACTTCTCCAAGCATGGAAAGCATGTCCTTGAACTCACCTAGACATGCTTCTCACACATTCACCTTCCCAGACAAGAAATAGTTTCCTGGAAATGTTCTCTCCTTTCCCCTCCAGAAAATAAATCCTGCTTATTTCAGCCAGCTCTACACAGTGATAATACAGTGGTGTCTCCATACCTGCAGTAAYACAAGTTCCCATGTCACCCACCAAGCCTCCCTTTGGCTTCAGTACAAACGTTTCTAGCCTTTCCCTGGGCAGAGAAAGGGACATACAAACCCAGTTGCCACCTTGCAGGTGTGCTTGGTACATGTTGACTGGTGACATCTGTAGGTTTTGGCCGCCTTCAAACCCAGGGGAGCTGTTCCTCTTCTAACTCAATGGTCACGTTCACAATTCCACTTTCTTGAGCAGGTCTGGTATTTGAAGAGTCTGGAAGTAACTAACTATTTGCCTCCTACTGGTAGTGAATTAATGCAAGCCCACAGAATTGCTGGGTCTGTGTAACTGCATTTGGTGCTCCATTCCCTAATGAAAGTTTTAAAACAAGAGCCATAAAGTCCAAACACTATTGTSCAGAAAGCTGGAAAAAATTTCCAAGAGACAAACAAGACATGCTTTGCAGTTCACTTGTACCACTGTCCCTGACTTTATATTGCTGGGTATTTTCTGTGATAAGAAGTTATTTTAAAAAGTAATTAATTATGCTGCCCATCCAAATTCCTGCACAGAAACATCTTATATTGGCATCAAGGATGCATTGACAAACTTGAGAYAAAAATGCCTTTTCCCAATTACATTGTTGTCTGCCTAAGTGACTAGGAGGAATGGAAAATGCATTGAGCTATGAGGAAGAAAAGGAAGAAGTGTGACTTGAGGAAAATCAGGAAGAGTTATCATTGCAGACTCATAATAAGAATTGCAGAAAAATATACACTAAAATTATATAGAAGAGATTAACCCTATGTGGTGTTATTGTTCAGAGGTATGTAATCTCTGAAGAAACTACTTGAGACTATTTGAGCAAAAAGAAAGTGTCATATATATAATTTTAAGACTAAACGAGAGACTGAAACTGTTAGTTACTGGAGAAAAGTATCAATGTTGCTTACACTGAATTTCCAAACACAAATCTCTAGTTTGGGGGTAAAAAAAACCAACCTAAAACCAATCAACCAACCAAGAAAAATCAAAAAAAGCCCAAAAGAAAAAAACAACTCACTATGCCTAAAGTCTTAAGTCTTATATTAGTAGAAGGAGAAGGAAGGCATGTGAAAGAAGAGAGGAAGTAAGGAAAAAAGTCAAAAGACTTCAGCAAACATTGCTTGGTTTCTAGCTGATTCAGGGAGCAGCAACAGCAGTATGTTTCTGATACTGTCCCAGTCTCTTCATCTACACACCTGTCCTGCTGTCCACTGGCTTCTGTATTCATCAAGAAATAATCTCAGTTGAGTCTGAGTTTCTGCTTGAAATTCTGTGCATCCAGCCTTGCTTCCTGATACCACCCCACTATTTGCCTTATGAAAGAAGTTCCATAGTGGTCACAAAAGCTACAGTTGATATGCATATTTTTCCACATTTGATACCTTTATTTGAACTACATTCAAAGCCTCAGACATCCAGAAGGGCTTTCAGCCACAGGAGTAAGAGAAAATCCATCTTTTTCTCTAATTTGTACCCCAAATTAATCACGTCTTGTTTTCACTGCTTCTCTCACTTCCCATCACTTGCATGGTACCAGTCAGCTATCTTGCAAGCATTTGGGAATATTTGCAGCCATCACATTGAAGGCAACACAGCAGAACTGAAAGTGGTGCAACACTTGATAACTTAAAATCTGTCATAGGGAGGGTGGTAGTTGAGGTCAGAGCAATAAAGAAAATTCTTTGAGATATTGGGAGGAGACTGCTAATCCTCTTTCGATAACAATGGCTTTGTTGTAATTTAACACAGAAAAGGAATGATTCCTTTGACCCCTTGGAAAAAGTCTGGCTTTTGCCCTGATTGACCATAAAATGCTAAAAAGCACTTTGACTGCCCTCACAGCAGAAACCTCATTTATACAAGAGACATCAACATTTGAGCAACAGCATTCAAAACCACATGCGGTAAGAGACCCAAGGGGAGAGGTGGTTACTCTGCTACCAAACTAAAAAGAAGGTTCTTGAATGACAATAAAATTATGAAGTAACCTGACAAAATCCAAAAGTCTCCCCATTATGTGAAATGACACCCTTATAAAATCTGGAAGGCCATTTGGAATGCAGCTTTATGGGCAGCCTTTCCACCTCCATTAGGAAATTCTACTTGCAGTTATTTCTCTCATGTCCAATCACTGGCATCCAGCACAATACTAATAATGCAGCATTATATACTACAATTGACATTATTGTGACCCTCACAGAGACCAAAGGCTTTCTTTAGCAATATTTATTCCTCAAAAGGAAACATTTGGATTCGCTCAGTTGGTTAAAGCATGGTGCTAATAAAGCCAAGGTTGTGGATTCAATCCCTCCGTGGGCCATTCACTTAAGAGTTGGATTTGACGATCCTTGTGGATCCCTTCCAACTCACAGTATTCTGTGAACTCTGTGATCACTTCCCCTGTTGGATGGCTTTCAACTACTCCACTACATTCCTACCTCCAGAATCCTGAAAAATTTGCAAGTCCTTTCTCTGTAACTTCTTAGCTCACACTTTCATTCCTGCCCTGATATTTCTCCTCCTTTGTCCCAAACCAAGTTACCTATACACTGTCAAACCTAACGTCTCTCATTGTATATTATATTAGCACAGGGCTCAGTTAAAAGTTCATACTAAGTCAGGGATGGGTCATTGTGGTGAGGGGAAGTTCATTATGATCACAGGAAATGAATCATGGGAAAACTAAGATYGGAAGAGATACCAGGACGTCTCTAGTAAATTTACATCTTCTTTATTGGGCTTCTGTGGCTCACCATAGTGGAGTCTGTATCTATCCTCTTGATAAGCTCCTCAGATGTACTGACAGGCTGCTATGAGGTCCTCGTGAAGTTTTCTCTTTAACAGGCTGCACAGGGCAAGTGCTCCAGCCTCCGACCATCTTAAGGGCCCTCTGCTAAGCTTGCTTCAGTTCATCAACATCTTTCTTGTATTTGAGGTGGAGCAGGAAAATAGGACTCTAGGTTTTGCCTAACAAATGCTGAGTACAGAGGGATAATCACTTCCCTCAATCTTCTGGCAGTGGTTGCTCCACTGCCTGGCTTAGTCTCAGGTGACTTCACTACTTACTCAGATGTGACTTTCTGCCCTTCATTAGCTGCTAGAACACTGGAGCTACTCTGCACTTGCAGTCCTGCAGTTGGAGAAGCAGCCACTTTCCTGGTGCAAGAAAGAACTAAGCTTCCATTCTTCTCCATCAAACCAAAGAGTTTCTGGCTGCCTCTCCTCTGTGCAGTTGTGAGTTCAGGCTCACATTTCCACAGGGTCTCTGAAGATGCTCTCAGTTGCTTTTTTCATCTTCCCTGATGGTGCACAGCAGCTGACCTCCTCCAGACTGACCTCACTGCAGTGGCATAGCTCTTCTGTCAGAGCACACCTCCTGCAGGCAAGGACATAATCTCCCTCTGCCCTAACCTCAGTGAGAGGCCCTGGGCATCCATCTATCCCTAGCCCTGTAGGGCTGTGTCCTTCCTTCAGAGCTCCCTCAGGGTTCGTGCCTCTGCTGAGGGACAGTGCTCCAACAGACACTGGAAACTGTGTCCTCTAACTCTCCTCCCCCATAGGTGCTGAGTTCCACATTGTCAAGCAGAGGCAAACGACCAGGTTTGGTTAAACAGGTGCTAACTGGTACTAACAGTAAACATCAGGCAGATATTTTTTTTAGCATTCTTGGTCTTACTCTGATTTTTAATATTTCTGTAGTAATTTTGTCATATTTAGTCAGTTTTTTAACCTGTAGATATACTCTCCCAGAAGTCCACACGAAGGGATAGGTCTGTTCCTTCCATCCTGGTTAGCTGTTACTGTAGAGAAACAGCAGACAAATACTAGAAAGAGCAGATCATAACTGAAGAGATATTGAGAAACATCATCTTGAGTCTCTATCAACTAGACCCTCAGGCATACAAAGTCTCCATATGTGCTATTCTATCCTATTGGTAACAACATTAAAATGGTGCAAATACAGGAAGGAGGATTAGAAAGTTATCAAGCAGCCACAAAATTTCAATTTCTAGTATTCAAGAACAACTGAATGCACTTCTTAGGCATGATTTCCATTAAAAAAATATTTAAGATAAAATATACGTTTGCTTTTCAAGTAGTAGATGCACTGAAATGTTTCTGAAAGAAAGCGCAGTTTCCCACTATTGTTACTGGACTTCAAGTATATCTGTTCTCCTATAATTAGTAATTATTGACATCACATTTAATTGGTATTCTTATTTTGCCAATGGCCTGCTGAAGACTTATCATATTAATTAGTAGTAATGAGACAGTTCTAACCACCTACTGTCATTAATTTCTTAAATATGTACAATAAGATGCACACTAACTGTGACAGGTAATTGGTACCTGCCCACATTCTGCCTCTTTTAAAATTGCTCTGAAGTAGATCTAAGAGTTAATCATCATAAAACCATACTTTTTAAACTGATGAAATACAGCCTTTTCAAACAACATATTTCTGAATTTATGCTGAAACTTGTTCCTTTATGAGAAGACAGAATTTTTTTGTAGACTCACAGATCTAGTTATCCATCCAGAAAGGCTGGAGATTTTATCTAGCTACACATTTTGCTGAAACACACTGCAGGCTTCAGACAAAAATCTCCTGGGTTAAAGGACTTTTGGGTCAAAATATCCTATCAGGTATGAGAGGCAGCCCCACACCTAATAACACAGAGGAGAAACACCTATAGCATTGGTGATAAAGACATCCACCAAAGAAGGAAGTTCAAATCCCTTGGCCTGAAAGATAAAGACAACAGAATTAAACTTCAGCATTTCCACCATAGAGAACTGTCCCTCACATGTGCCCAGAGCCAGGCAGAAAGTGTGTGTCATTCATTCTTGGTTGTTGGAGCTTCTCCTCTCGTTATTAGTTGATTATGTATGAATAAAATGAAGAATAAACTCAGAATGGGACATACATACAAAACTGGGGTTAAAACTCTTGCTCTCATTCTTTCGTTGTATAAATATTGATTTATTCATACATTTCACTTATACTGCAAATATTTAAAAATAGCAACAGTTCCCCATGCCCCTTTGACTGTCATTGAAGCTCTCCATTGATAAGCAGTGGGGGTGAGTCAGCACAGCAGGGATGGCAGTGTTACAGATGCTCACTGTGACCTGATGATTCCTCAGGGAACCGTGAAGGATATTCATCTGACAGATGCAGGCTACATCCCACATTGCCACAGCAAACACAGCCTAATAAAAGCAGGCAGCTGAATGTAGTGACTGAGAGATGCACAGGGAAAAGAGCACCCTCTGCATTCATCCATGGTCAGTCAGAAGACACATAATATTAGAATGACTGTAAACTCTGCAGTGGGAAGGGGTTGGAGGGGGGAATAAAGAAAGGAAGGGACCTTATGCATAATTAGCTTTTGCCAGTAATCAGGTACAGCTTTCTGTATATCCTCAGTCCATTTCCTTTCACAAGCCACTCATTTTTAATGTAAACAGTTCTGCAGTTTATCTATTTTTAGGCAGTTGCAGATGGGAACAAGGTGATCCACAGCAAAAGGAAGCCCTACGTAAAAGACACATTCTTCTTTCTGCACAAGAGGAAAATTGTTTCTTATGTGTAAAATGACTGTCAGAAGAACGGTCATTCCAGTATGAAACATCCTCCTCATATGTGGTTTGAAATTACATCCTACCTCCTGGCTTGCTGCAGCACTGGATTAAAATATGGGGTTTGAGTCTACAAACGTTTGGTTGCATCTTTGAGCACCTTCCTCTCCTCCCAAAGAACCTTTGCAAGCAGGAGGGATATAGTCCATTCAAGTGAAATATTCACACAAGGCTTTCAACAACATAAGTCCCTACTTCATATAAGAGCCATGGAAAACTAGTTACAAACCACCAGGCAAACACTGAGGAAAGAATTTCCTCCCTCATTAGATCTGCCAGTTAAGAAAAGTTCATAGTTGCAGCACATTCTCTTGTTCCCATCTTCAGCAACTCCATTCACATGTACAGCACACAAGTAAAGTTCAAGCATGTCTGAATGAAGATATCATCAAGCCCTAAACCATAAATAAACAAGTACGCAAAACTTTCTAGATGATCTTTAAGGTTCTTTCCAACCCAAACTGTTCTCTGATTCAATGTCTGAGTTTTCAAGTCTTAGATAGGCTTGTATTCAAAAAAAAGGCAGCTTAAAGAAAATGCTTTGAAACTACAACTCATCTACTCTGACCCACAAGATCTTGGGGTCTAATGAGTCACTCCTTTGTGTTCATACTTAGGTCATAGGTATTTGTCAGCCTGACAAAGACATTTTAAAAAGTTAACACGTCTAGGAAGCTACCTTTTTTTAATTCGTTTGCTTCTTTGTTCTCCACCAGAAGGGTTCAAACAGCCTGGATAAAAGCAAGTTGAAGATTTAGCCCACTCCTCTTCCGAAACTTCATGAGGAAGTCTCACTCATGACCATTTTCACACACTACCTTGGAGATTTGTGATTTGTAGAAAGAGGTTAACTTGTTATTGGCAGTTTACCATACACACACACACCGCCCTATCTATCTATCTATCTATCTATCTATCTATCTATCTATCTATCATGTGTATATTTTATTTTCTTGGAACTGTCAAAATCATTTATTTCGCCTGGAGACAATAAGCAGGGATTAATAGAGTGGTTGGAATAAACTCCAATCTTTCATTTGTCTGTTCAGCAAAGCCTGCAGGGTTTCAGTTATGCTGTGAAAACAGGCTGGTTTTTTATACACAGTTCCAACCCCAGGTTGGAAAATGGTAAAATGTAGCCCAAGGCAGAGTTCTCTTTGCACCTTTGAAGGTGAAATTTCAGGTTCCAAGAGCGTAAGAACTGACCACCGGCACCGTTTGTTGAGCATTGTGGCAGTTTGGCATAAAACTCCACCTCTGGAGATGAGGACAGAAGTCATAGTTTCCACACTTACCTTATAACTTTCTTTATTTCCTGCTAGATTGTACTTCACCAGGTACCTTGTTCTCTTCTCCCCTAGTCTTTATGCAATTAATTCAGGAAAATACAGGAGGACCAACAGTGAGGAATTAATTACAGGTTCAATTACTGGGCATGCTGAAGTGCCATAAGCCAAGCCATCACTTCAACATGATGACAGAACACTATTTTCTGCAACAAGTACTTAGGTGGGGGGAAAAATATAAGACATTATTTTAGTATAGATGATGGGAAACTTGAGATTTTTGTAGTCTTCTATTTTAAACCATTCCTGGACTATGTTCTGGAAAGAACTCTTCTTCAAACTCCAATTTTCCTTACATACCCTAAAACTACTTTAGCAAAGAGCTAGTGAGAACAGCACATATATGTAGTACCGACTAAAAGAACAGTACATTATTAACTGATGAGTGAAGGAAGGAGTCTGAAAGGRCTTAGAGAGTCGTCTCCTACAGCAAAAACATACTGAAAAGGTGCAACAAGGAGTCCATCCCTTGAAATTGGGGCCTGGCAGTGACAAGCTGAAATTCAAGGTGATGACCACTGATTCAAAAACTGCATTGCTGCCTCAGCCCAAATTACCTTGAAGGCAGTTTATTCAGCTTTGATAGATTATGAACTGCAGTAGTGCAGTAGTTCAGGTAATCATTCCAGCATTAAAATTAATTCACAGCCTCTCTAAAGTGTCAGTCTCAGCATTGCCTTTACCAGAAGTGGAAAATTAAGTCAAACCCCTGCAAAGACCGAAGGCACCTTCTTGAAGTGTTTCTCCTGATCCCCGAAGTCATTCCTTGCCCAAACCCATCCTGCATCCTTTCAGCTGGAGGAAGGGCTCCATAATAACATTTAGTCACCAGATGGCATAGTACAGAAACCGACAAGCCTGGACAACCTCAGTGGCACAAGATAAAACCATCCAATGATTTATCTGCAAATATTTATTTGAAAATCATAACCTGAGTTAATTAATGACCTGAAATCCTTGTTAGAGAAAGTTGTAATGGTTTCTGATCTTTAAATAAATATGGATGAGAAACTTGACAGGCATCCACCATGAATTCTGCCGTTTTCTTTTAACTATACAAAACAGATTCTCTCACTGTACCTGAAAGCATTCCACCTGAAGACAGTAGCTATGAACTCTTACAGTCAACTGAAAACCCCAAACCATTTAGTTCTGGCATGTTACTTTATTACGAAGCAAAGAACATCCTCACAGTAAAAGTAACTGCAAATCTGAGGAGACAATTAGAACTGAGGGATGCATCCCTCCCTCTCCCCAGCTCCTGTGGTTTTTTATCTGCATATTGGTACAAACTCTGTCATGGATACTCTGTTCAGTGATTCTCCCCTTGAGATATTAACAGCTCTGAAAACAGCCTATGTAGCCCACTAAACTTTCACAGTATCTTCATTCTTAGGTTCTTACAGCAGTCTCAAGGTAGGCTTACATTTTTCCATATAGTATTGCCACCTGCTGGAGAATGGACTCCCCGAGTCAGTTTACAGACCCAAATACATGAATCCAGCATTATTTTTCGGGATTCAATCCCAGAGATGTCAATTTGAGACCCACCTATTCTTGTGTACTAATTTTTCCTTTGAGTTCCAGAATCAAATCACCCTTCCACAGGACCCTTATAACACAAACACTTCTTCATTAACCAAAATCCCCGCTTTAAAATTCTCCTCCCAAAGGACTGAGTATAAATACACATTAAATACACATTCTTTCAGAATAGAGAGAAGGAGACATCGCCAGGACACACATTAAGCTAATGACTAAAGGCAAATGCAACATCTTGTGTTTCTAGCCAATTGCAAGACTAGGCACATTGTTTATCCCTTAAAATTGAAGTTGCTTCTGTAAAATTTCTCTTCAGAGTGTAGAGTTCAACACTAAAACACCACACACTCCACAAACACAAAGGAGAAAAGATATGGCTTAATAAATATCGATAGAAAACAGACATGATAAAATACAACAAAACTAGCATTACAGGACTAAAGCCATCATGAAGCATAAGCTTGCTGAAAGRTAACAATTGTGTATCTCTGATTTTTTCAAGGTGGAAAGTTGTGCAATTTGTCTATGAAAACTGGTGATAAAATATACCAATGAAGTCAAGAGTTAGAGGATTTCAGAGAATTTAGATAACTATTTAATCCTAATAAGAATATATAAAACTGCATTCAATGGGGGAAAAAATATAAAAATGTTCATATTATTCAGGGCATAAGTGAACCTCTGAAAAAAAAYCTAGAAAAAATTCAGATCACTCTGTCTCATAATTGGCTACACTTAATTCCACTAAAGCATCAAGCATTATCAGAAATAACATAATCTGAGCCTTTAATGCAATTTCTATGTTCACATATCCCAGCCTCTCTTTAGCAGAGCTCGCAAAGCAAAAGAAGAATTATACATGGCCATGCAGAATGAGAGCAGYGAGGGTCAGCATTTATATTGGCAATAATCGCTTAGAAGGCAACAACTGCTTAGAGACAAAAATCAGCAGCTTGCCAATTGGACAGCATGTGCAAGCTGACATCACATGGCTCCACGGCTTATAAGTACCTTAAGATAAACCTTTGCAGCTTTCTTTTTAATCTACATAATATTAAGTATATTAAAGAAAAAGAAAGGAAGACTCATTTGGATTATAAAAAGCTGTTGACTGAAGCAGGACCAAAAAGACCAGTAGGCTGAGCCAAAAAAAAAACCACAATAGAAGTGAGGGAAAAAAAACTGAGCAAGAGGAAAACAAGTTAGGGCTACTGTGGTGACATTCAGATTGCAGGAGACATCTCCTGCTTTACTATTACTACTGGAAGTGGAGGTGTACTGACCACCACCCAAGGAAAACAAACACCCACCCACCCCCAAACAAAAAACACTAAAAACATTGGCCCCATAAACAAGGCTTGGACACACAGGTCCAGAAACATTTGGGTCCACTCACACAGTACAAGAGGAGTAAGGGCATTTCTGTGTCTGACCCAGTTTGAAAAGAAGTCATCCCAGGTTAAAAAAAAAAAAGAGTATAATTTCACACAGAGAAAGGTGGGCTCATTTTTCTCCTGTTCTTTTATGGATTTGGCCCACTGAGAGGAGAGAAAAATGCACCTCAACACTTCAAAGAAATAAGCAAGAAATAATAATGGAGGATGGAACAGGAAATAGAAAATGAAAGGTAAGAGTTCACTTCCTACTGGATTTTGGTGAGGGTGGTTAATCTACTTTTTAATGTTACATGGAAAAAAATACTTGGCATAATTGAATTCCCTTTGAGCTTGTAAACCTCAGGAAAGTACCCAATTCTCAAATTGATTATAATGGGAAATTGACTGATTTATGCCAGGATTTTTGCTTGTTTGTTTTCATACCCACTCTGAGGGAAGGAAAACCAGATTTTACATGAAAGCCTAATATATATTTCAAGTTAGTGAAAATATGTAATCCTCATTAACCATTTTTCTTTGTGCACTACTGAAAGGTGTTTACATACACTGTGCTATGAAAGACAATGTAAAGCAACAAAGTAATACCCTGGATTTAAGAAAAAAAAAAAGCTTTTTAAGCTACCTTCAGCTTTTGAATTAATCAAAACATATTATCAAGATTTGTCTGAATGTCACCCCCCTCTTACAGCTCATTAAGCCTGCCCTTTTGAAATGCTGCAGCAGCTGAAGCAAGAGGCAATGCAGAGAAGATAAAATGCAGCCACTCTCTACCAGGCTCCAGGCTGCCCAGTCAGCTCCTCTGATGGCATCTGCCTCAGGCAGCAGGGTCAGGCACTAATGATCGGAGAGGGCACAGATACAGGGAGCTTTGGACACTGAAGGCAAACCCACKTTAGCCAGGCATTTTTATATATGGTTGGGTTTCAGAAAGATTGGGGGTTGTTTATAGCTTCTGTGAACACACAGGTGTTGCTTTAYGTTTGTAAGAGTGTCAGGTTTAGAAAGGTACAAGTTACTTTCATCTCTCCTCTGAATGGTGCATCACTTGTTTACTGATTGTCTGAGGCAAGCAAACCTGGAGAAGAGCAACTGTGATGCAGAATTCCCCCCAAAGCAGCTGCCACGTTAAGATTAGCTAGAAATACTGTCACTGGTACTCTATTTGCTCTCAGTATGAAGCAGCTGTCAAAGATGATGAAAATGAAAAATGTCACTCTGCTGCTTTCCACTCTCCCTTCACAGYCCTGCTTTGGTGCCACACTACAGTGCTGATGGAAAACTGCATCCTTTAAATTTGTAGCACTGCAAAAAAGCCTGACAACATCGGAGATCACGGCAAATGTGCTGCTGTACCCAAGTCTCTAAGGACGAGTCTAACCACAAAAGGACAAAGGAAACAAGATGAGGAATTCCAGCAACAAAGCTACATGAAAATCAATTTTGCACATGCTGGACCAACAGACCATCATCATAGCTTGTCCTCTCTAGCTTCTTCCTTGTTGCTCCTGATCCTTGACCTTCCGGATAGGTTACATTTAGGGTTGAGGTTTTGTATTTCTTACCATGAATTGTGAAATAGGATAAGTCTCATTTATAATCAAGCAAATTGTGGCTTAAATGGAGAGTCCTTGAAATCACATACATAGTCAACCCTGCAGAAATGACACTGATTTTAGATATGGCATTGGGAGCATTATGGCAATGAATGACAGGTAGCTTTTCCTAAGTCACTACAGAATTATTTTGCTTTGCTAATAAGTGACTCTTGTTGGGCTTTTTAGCAACAACTTACGCATCTGAACCATGACRTGAAACGTCAATCTTACATCAGTGCAAAAGTATTAATGGTCACCTCCCTRCAAATGAAATGAGTTTAAGAGGACCAGTTCTGGTATCTTGCTTTACCTGCCTGGGTGGTCAGTGATGCAGAGTGAAAAAACAAGTCAGTTTGACTACACAACCTTCTTCACAGTAGACAGTAATGCTTTGGGAGATTTAAGTGAGGGGGAAGCACAAGTCCCACAGGGTGAGATTCCATTTTCTGCAGCTCCACTTCATGTTTCTGTCTTGACACATGCCTACCAGTGGAAATCAGTAGGCATAATGTTTCCAGCAAGTGTCCCAAGAATAATTTTTTACTATGACATTTCATGGCATTTGATGATTCATTGGAAGTGCTTGATTATGCACATTTTTATGAGCTTTTGTCACTGTGCAGTCTTGGGAAAAAAGCACACACATAGAAAGTAAATACCTCTTCTTGCTCTGACATTGTTGTCTTAACTTTCACAAGTCACACCATTCATTTTGGGATCATCAGTTTTCATTGCTGTTTTTCAGCTTCTGCCAAATGTGAATTGCTTCAGGTTCAGTAGTGTAAGTTAAGGGGGAGAGGATGGGGGGTGGTGAACAGTGAGATTTACTCTATGTGAAAAAGTCTGATAGTATTAATCCAAGATCAAATTTGGAAAGCCAAGCTCCCAGTGTCAAAATTCAGAGGTAAGGTTGAAATCCCTTATAACATTCACTAAGCTAGCACAATACCAAGATGCATCCCTGGCAAAGCCTGACTGAAGTTGTAAAGTTGCTGGAGACCACAAGCCTTCTCCCTTTAGAAGCAGCCTGGAAGAGTACATGAGAAATCACTCCAGGCATTAGCATCAGCAATTTACGGTTCAGATATCTTCATATTTCAAATCCATCAGTCACATACCACTATATAGACATCTCTCAGTCTCAGGGTACTATAAATCCTCCAGACAGTTTCTTTTTTACAAACACCCACAAGCAGCATATGCAAAGTATCATTTTAATGCTACATAGGGGGAACTGAATTTGGTCTCAAATACAGTGTCAAAATCAAGAAAATACAGCCTGATGGCTGAGTTATCTACTACTTATCTTGGATGCAGTAGAAAATAAGCCATATCCCCGATTTAGGATTTTTTTTTTATTTATTTGCCTTTTGCTCCATATGGTTATATACTGATGCTTAGCTTTGGACTGCGTTTTATCCTGAAACCAAGAGAATAATTTTCAGTACTGTTGTATTTTTGCCTGCTACAACATAAGTCTTATTGATAATGATAGACTAAAATCTTTGATAGAGGTGCAAGAACTAATATTAAAACAGTTCTGTGGCAGACTGCAGATGATGTTTCTGAAGACCTAACCATAATGCCAGGATCTGATACAGACTGGATATCACTATTTAACAGATTGCTCCCCATTTAGTCAGAGTCGAATTAAACTTCTACCTGTGTTTACACACAAGATGCACTGTTAAAAGTGAAAGTACATAGAAAAAGAGCTGCAGATAAAGAACACAAGGAAAGGTGTTACACACACTTCCTGTATATATGGATTCCACTTCAGAGGAGCAAGGCTTGAATAAATTTTCTTAGCAAGAGAACACTCCCTGCATCTACTTTGTGGCTTTTGTGGATGCCGTAGAAGGACTCATTGCATCCAGAAAACAGAGTACTGGTTTCTGCAACTGCACCCCTTAGCTAAATAAAAGGGTAACACTTTTACAAACATCTACTCAAACACATCATGGCTGTAATTGCAAACTCACTACTGAAATAGAAAAAAAAAATAAATAAAATCACCTTTTAAAAATTGCAAATCACAACAGTGCCTAGACCAAGGTATAGAAGAGAGAACACCCCTTTTTATCTCAATTAATTTCTAATAGCAAAATGACACGTGAACAGAAATCCAGTGAGTCATAGCTGAGTAACACGATTTTGTGCCACAGAGGGGAAGAATTATTAAGGAAACCAAGCTACCGTAATACGCAGCACAAAAATTTACATGTGGATGAATTTCACTCTTTTTGACTGCAACAGCAAGTGTTGCTGTTTGGCTAGGTAAGCAGAGAGAAAGAACAAACACAGAATACTAAATTAGGAATAGTCCCTTAAATGCTCAGATCGCAGTTGCTCTAGAGGACCATGTTTGTTTGCAGCACTTACTTGAAAATTTTAGTGATGCTGCAAGAGAGGCAAGGCACCACCTCTCTCCAGTAATTTTTTATCCAGACTTAATGATCTCCACAGAGCAGCAATGTACGAAACTTAGAAATAAATAATTGATGATTTTACACAGTCTGAGCTGGCTGAGTCATCTCCAATAGGCTATTAAAACAGCGTCGTGAGCTCAGCTGGTACAAAATGCCTAGAAATCCCCAGTTCTTCCTGCAACTGGAGCCTTTTTTTCCATTCTGACTGAAGACAATGAGAAAGACAAACAATTCAAGGAAAAACTGAGGAAAGGGTTTGCAATTTTTACCCCTCTCTTCCCCCTCTTTAGATATCTCCCCCCTCTTCTGTCTCTAGTTTGCCCTGCTCTAGTCACAACTTTCTCTGCACACCTACAGCTCTCATGCAGGTAAGGAAAACAAAGAGCTGTTCCAAAAGAAAATCAAAGTCCCAGATCAGGACCATAAAGTCTATAGCATTGCTCCTGGGATACTCTCAGGGATATAGAACAATTACAGACCTTGGCATTGTAGTTAACAGAGTTCCCTTCCCTGATTGTGAGCATAAATACCATAGCCTTTGTACTCATATCTAGGGGGGGACTTTATCCTCATACTGTACAGACCTAAAGATTATTACTGGTTGAAACATAAAAAAAAGCGAAGTCGGCTTCTCCATCTCACCCAAGTGTGTGTGAGGGTCATTGCTGAGATGTGGGGGTCACTGCACAGCCATCATGCTGCCGAGCATTTCTGAGCATGTTTTCTGAGCAGTCACCACCAGATCAAGGCTCTGGGTAAGAGCACAGAGAAGCCCAGAGCTTCCTGACTCAAGTTGTGTTACAGAACCATAGAATCACATAATGGCTGGGTTGGAAAGGAGAAAGGTGACCCTGAGATTGGTCAGTTGGTTAGAGCACAGTGCTAATAACACCAAGGTCACAGGACTGATCCCCATATGCGCCATCCACTTAAGAGCTGGACTTGATGAGCCTTATGGGTGCCTTCCAACCCAGAACATTCTTTGATTCTGTGAACAGAAGTCTACCAGCCAACCTTTTCTAGTGTCCACCTGGTCTTAAATGACACCAGATATGACAATTACAGACCACCTACTAGATCAGTCAAGGTTATGTGCCTATTTGCAGAAAAATACTACTATCCTGTCCAGGTTCTGGCCAGGATGATTAATTTTTGCAGTAGCCAGGAGGGTGCATGGCTAAGACCCAGAGGTTATTCAATAGTCCCCCACATCATTTTCTGGGAACAGGGGTGGGGGTACATGGAGGCAGTCAGGTATTGTCAGACTCTACATGTATCATGGTGAGCGCTTGCATTTTGTACACTTTTGTTATTAATATTGTTGCTGTTCCTGTTCATTTTCTTACCTCATTGCTGCTTCCAGTAAATTGTTCTTATCATCTCAACTCATAATTTTTACCTTTTGTGCCTCCAATTCTCCTCTCCAGAGAGAAGAGGGAGAGGGAGGGGAGGGACTGAGGGAGTGGTGTGTAATTTGGAATGGTTTCAGTGAGAACACTAAATTGGAGAATACCATTCCCAAACCACAACATAGTAGTCCCATAGCCTGCAGTTGGTCATACTGTTCTGGATACACACACCCTTAAATCAGTCCTCTTTGCAAGAAATGTATGAGGATAAAACCAATGTTGTCAAAAGAAAAACAGAAACAAGAACAAAAACCCTAAACAACAACAACAAAACCCCAACAACAAACCCTGCATTTCAGCTCCAAGGCCAGTTCTTCAATTTGTGACCTTCTGAAGCACTGTGTCAGAGCTGCTAAGAGACAGAGGATGAAGAAAACACCAAGATAAGAAGTCAAGCTGCAATTTTGCCTCTACCTGAGAGTGTAGTAGCAAAAAGCCATGGAAAGGGGCCTTGCTCTCCCATTCTCCACCCCTGGCCACAGATTCTCATCATCTTCTTTCCACAGGCTGTCAGCTAAATGGCAGATACTTCTCATGCATACAAATCTAAGTTTTCTCTGGTTTAGCAGGCTTACTGCATAAAGTTTGGTGTAAACAAACGTGAGAAACAAGAAAATCCTTTTTAAATTCTTTCTTTTAATTGCAGTTAGAYGCTGGATTAATTTTGCTACTTCAGCAAGTTGGTCTATAGGGCCCAGCAGAGCAAGGAGCAGAATTTCTAGCTCAGGTCACAAGAGCAGACCTCTAGATGCTCAGCACCCAGCTGTGCTTGTCTCTAACCCTGAAACACAGAGGCGTCCTACCTGCAGTACCAATTTTACTTTCATGACAGGTCACAGCCACCCTGATGCTGATAATGAACAGGCTGTTCCCAGCAGAATAAAAATAAGGTACCAAAGATCATCTTGCACTATCATTTTCCCTTATTTCCTAMTTTAACGCCAAAAAAGTTAGAGCTATGAAAATTAAAGTTAGTAAATAAAATAGTGTATTCTTCAGAGAAATGCTGGTTTTGAACAATTAACTGTCTCCACGACAGAAACCAAAAAATACTTATAAAGAATAGCACTCCAGCTCATAATGTTTTCACCTTCCTAGCTGGAAAAGGAAAAAACTCTGGAAAACTACCTTCCAAGGAAAAAATTGTCTTAAAAAAACCCAAACAAAACAAAACACACCAAAAAAAAACCCCACAGACATTTTACATTCTCATAGAAAGGATTCATGAATTCCACATAATAAGACATCCAAAATCCAGACAACAAACTCAAGAGTCATGACATCGTGAATTAAACATGTAGAGACCTGCTTTAGGCCAAGAGGCCTAGGCGAAGGCCTCTACCCTTTCAGGGTCTCCCACACAACACAATTATCACTATCTTTGTGCTGCCATTTACTAAGTGGGCATGAGAACATGTTATCAGTTATCCTATAGAGCTAGTAATCAAAACTAGTTTTGTTAGCATAATGATGGTCATAGTTTAGTATGGRGCCAAATAGTTGGGACAACAATTTAATAGAAGCTAGTGCTGGCTAATATGCTTAAAAAGATACCATCCAAAGAAAAGATAAATAAGAAAATCCTCAAGTCTGTTTATGGCAACTAATCCTCATCAAGTTTCTGCTAATTAATGGTTCAAAATGAGTTAGAACATCCAGATCCCATTTTATTGGGCAACATTATAAGATTCTCTCTTTTTCCCTGATTCATCTGAAGAGAGGGCTTAATGAAATTCCTCTCCCTTCTCCAGCCTCTCAAAAAACTCCAAACAAAACAAAAAGGAAGCAAACAAAAACAAAACAAAGAAAAAATCCAGCATGCAAACCCTCTGAGATASGGAGAGGAGTTGGTAAAAAATTAATCATTTTTGGAAACCTATATAGCAAAAATACATTAAAAACAGCAACTTRTTTATGACTGAGAACTCTTTCTAAAGCATCACATTCAGAAAACACCCAAGYAAAGAATGAAAAGGGAAATAAAATGGTTAAGAAAAAAATCTGGTTCCTGGAGAATCTATTACAAGTGCCTAGGGGAAAAATATTACATTTTTTAAAATTAGGTACCATCTTCCAAACAATCTTTTTCTCTATCCTGACAGTTTCTCAGTGCAGGATGCCCACTGCCAGAACTATCCTATTTTCCAGTGCTTCTGATGGGAAAAGATATTATGCTATAATGAATCTTACAATCTTATATCCTCTATTTATAATGGACTCAGAACACTCCAAAAATAATTGGACTAGTTTCTTAACTTTAAGTCTTGTACTATTACCAGTGCTTAGCAGCAAAGAGAATTGAGCACTTTACTAAATAATAACATGAAAACTCAAAGAAAAACTTTCCAACGCACTGTCAAATTTTATCAGGCATTGAGTGGTTAAAGTTCAGTTCAGACCATGATTAGCTGAGGCAATCTTCTGGACCTGATTTATCAGAGGTAGAGGGCTTAGCCTCTATATATTAAAATACTGCATTGAAATAGAGCCTGGTGGAATGCAGAAAGACTGAACTAAGCTAAAAAAAATCTTATTAAGGTGATCAGAATTCACATGTCTTCTAAATATAACTTGTAGATCAAATCTTTCCTATGAAATGGATTAAGACTTATTCTTAATATAATAATTACCTAGACAAGGAAAACCAGATCAGCAACACTACCCAAAACCCTAATATTGCAATAAGACTTAAGTCATCTTTCGTGCATCTTTAACACACAAAAGAAAACCAAGTCATCCACCTGCTTGAACATTAATTAACCTTTAATCAGCCCTGAATACATATCCACAGTAGATTTCCATTTTGCTGCCTTTCCCATAGGCAGTGTCACCCTCCTCTGCCAAGTTCTGGTCTTCCTTGAATAAGACTCCTTAGAATAGGGTCTTCATACCACAGACCCTATCTGAGCAATTACAAAATCTACTTGAATATCTTTATTTGCAAGATAATTAATTTAAGTCTAATGTATTTAAATATTACATAGAAGCAACAATTTCTGGTCAATTTCTTAAACATCCATGGGCATTTCAGGTTTGCATTTGTTCGAAGCTCCTACATAAACAATCTGAACTGGCTGTGATTTTCTGTGTCTCACTTACCTTGTCTCCTATGGCTTTATAAAAGCACTGATGAAAGGCTTTTTACGAATATGTTCAACCTGATATTTTTTTTGTTCCTAACAGCTTCAGTAGACAAGATTCTTAACTCCCAACTACTCTAACCACATTTCTCTGTAGCTACACCTGCTGTATACAGGACTGTTCACCTGCACAGGATTTCACCAGATACCATTCACACAAATGACGTTAAGAGCAGACTTCATTTTTAACATCTCCACAGAAACAAGGGCTTAGGTCAGTCAGAATTTCTGATGGAAACAGGATGACTCCCCTTTCATATGGTTTGTTTATGACTACATAGTATTTAAAATTCTAATTTCTGTGTATTCATATATAATTTACTTCAATTCTCCTATGCTTAAAAAAATAAAACTATAAAAGCCCCAACCACAGACAGGAAACCCAGAAAAAAAACCCCCAAACCTCCACAAATACACAGCAGATCAAGATTCTGTTTATTCTAACACAAAGTAAAAATGTTCCTCAAGAATATTTAGGGGCATTTTTTACAGCATGAAAATACAAAAACCAAACCAACCACAAATAAACAATTAAAGGGTTTTTTTTTTCCCTCTTCCTTTTTAGCCTCAAGAGAGGCAATTTGCTGTTCCTTTCTGAAATAAAGTACGAGTCCATTGACTGCAACATGAAAATTTCCAAGAACTCATTTGTTCAAGAACACATTTTGTGTGTTTACTAGGTGCTTGAGCTAATGGAAAAATAAGTTTGGAACAGTGACATTYAATTTTGCAATTAATGATCTATCACATCTATTCCTTTAAAGATGCTTATGCCTCAGCAGAACTTTACAAGGCAAAAGAAACACTTCTAATTTGAGGCATAATTTCACTCCAAAGTTTTATAGCGGCCTATGTGTAATCCTATTTCTTTCATTAGTAGATATTAAAGCACTTCGCAAAAGAGATCAGTCCTATTAACCTCAAATTCCAGGTGGAGAAAGAGATTCGCATTGAAATACAGTTCTGTCCAACAGGATATGGTTTGGCCCTCCATACACTAAGGCATTCCCTATACAACCTACCATGTTGTATTGTTTCTTGTTCTGCTTTCCTGGCTACAAACTTGATATCAAACGCACGAATAGAGATACTACATGCAGGAAGTCAATGGAAGCCAACTATAACTCAAACTTGTGGTACAATGGAATCAGAGCCTTTAGGAACGAAGTTTACTAGGTTTTACAGAAGCAGTATGAAGTTATCTATCAAGAAAATAYTGGAAGTTAACAGAAGAGTACACATGATCTCCCACATCTCTTACAAAATAAAAAATCTGATTTTATCTTGTTGGAAGTGTCTTCATTCTTCATACTCCGGTGTTGTGTCTAAGGCCATGAGGAAATGCACAGCAAGGGCATCAGGTTTGTACATGCCTGTGACAGTGCACTGTCAGCCCTCAGGAGGCACCTTTGTCTCTTGGGTGCCACAGACGCACAGGCCACAAAACACATGGCAACAGATGTTATCATTCAAAGAGTGCACTTATGCAACTGCTTGCAACATAACAAGGTTTAAAGCTCTTGAAAAATGCCTTGATATTGACTTGAGGTTAGAGAATTAATTAAACACTACAAAAGGCAATTGCTGACAAGCACCTAACAATTCTTGCTTGTATAAACGCATTTTACCCTCACAGAAGGTTTCCAAGTAGACGCATCTTAGGTTCTGTTGGGGAAAAACTATTGAAGAATGGTCAATAGAAGCAAGTTTCTCCTGTTAGGCAAAAACCATATATGTATATCAGCCAGTTCAATTGCCAGTCTTTACAGCCACAACAGATAAAAGCTTCTTTGGGAGGGTGGGGAGATTAAACAGTGTTTGCGACACTTGTCAAGTATTTCTTGATAAAATACTTCAGTGTGATGATATTTTGTAGCAGAAAACAAAGGCAAAATCCACCATTACATTAGCTAAAACACACTGCATCTCACCAATTGCAGCTCTGAGACCCATGAGCCTTTCTATTTATTTGAGAGAGAACTGTTAGGAACCTCTCTTGGAAAATGCCTCATTTCATTCAAGTTACTCTGCAAACCAAGTCCTTGATGTTCACAAGCATGAATGAACCCAAGAACATTTCATTCTCAGGCTGGCTGAAAGGCAGCAACAACAGACTTGCAGCAGCACTCCTCTTTGGTCTAGGACCCAGAGCAAAATAGCCTTCCCTACCCACTCTCCCTCCAAAACAGAAAAAAAAAAAAAAGGTCCCTTTAATCACTGCCAACCTTGTCTCTAAACATAAGCACCTGTCTTCTTTGAAATCCTATTCTAAGAAGGGAGCAGGAAATTCCTGTGGAAAGGTTTGCGCTCTGGTAAACCCATAAAACACCAATGCCTTCAGTGGCTTGCTGAGACCACAGGCACTTCCAYATCACCCCATCATGACTGTGTTACGGTCATTAGCAACCCAAAATTAAAATACTTGCTCTGAAAAYGGATCATTTTGCTGTTTCATGCTGCCAAACGAACCTGTAGGCGGGTAATGATATTTCACTGGGGGCTGAAGGTGAATGAAAATGGAATTAAGCTGAATGCTAAATTCGACACTATCCGTAGGAAACCAGGGTCTCTGAACCTAAAAACAGATGACTCTTGCAATGACTAAGTATTGGATTAGCAGCCTGAATATGCTTCACCAATTTCATCTTTTCTACCAATATTATATGAGGAAACTCTCCCTGCTCAGTTCCCGCCTGTCAAATAGGTGCTGAGTAATCAACTCCAGTCAAGGCTGATGGTGTATAGATAGCAATGAATTCACCTTATTATTATGGCATGGAGATTTTAAGGGTCAAAATATTAATTTAAAGTATTCTATTTTTTCTTTATTTTGCAATATATGGGGCATCACCCAATTTTACCTTTTCTGTTGCAGTGATAGGAAGGCACTTTCCCACTGCCACTTCTACTACCTTATCTCCAAATCAGAAATTAATTAACTAACAGAGCTGCAAGGACAAAGTTAGCTGAACCTTCACTAGAAGTTTTGATGAGATTAATTGACAGGATATTTTAAACCCCTGTTTGACAGCCTGACAGCAAGACAAGTCGAAACAAGGGACTGTCCTGGCTCTGTTTCCTCTGTGCTTGTAAAAGTGTCAGCTACCCTGTTGCACAGTGAGGAGGGAGGTAGAGGAGCCCTTCCCCACACACATCAGGATGGTATAAGGAAATCTTTACCCAGGCACAGGATGAATAGAAAGGAAGCCATGAAAGCTAAAAGCAGACACATCCCAGCAAGTTACTCTCTTACTGCAAGACAGCCTCTCCTGGAGAGTACCGGAACAAGATGTGGCTGCTGGTACCTGGGCACAGCTCATTCACCTGGCAGCAGAACATGTTTCAGGCTCTTAACACTAGGAATGCAATGACTTCCATTTTTSCTAGGTAACGGCTTCCTACTAGGAAAAAAAGAATAAAAAAGGGGGTTGTTTCTTGTTATTTTTAAATCCAATCCACTTTTTTTTTAATAGATGGACATGGGAGAYGCCTTACAAGACAAGAGCTGTTTGCAGGATCATTGCTCTGCTCTTCCCCAGCAGAGCTGTTTTCAGAGAAGAGTTGCTGTGGCCACTTTTATACAAGCAAGCTGTGTATTTCTTTCACACATTGTCAAACTAGAATTCAATCTGAGTGCACTGTCAAAAAAGGGCTGATGGCAGGCAAGTAATTCATTCCCTATTCCAGGCTGTTTGCTTCCAACAAGTYCATTTCACGGGATAGTTATCAGATCCTCTCATGATAAGGATGACTGCTCAAAGCACTTAGGGTGATGTTGTTTTAATACTAAATCTATATTGAGGTGGTTGAAACAAGTAGTGCCATACAAAGTAGTTTACAAAGGCTAGTGGWGTGGAACAAGACATGAAACCTAATATCAACCTTGCTCAGTTTCCGAAAGTCCAATGAAATCTCTTGATGCCTTTGGTATTTCTTAAATAATGATGCTTTCACACAGCATTTTAAGTTAGAGCAAATGTAACTATGCTTGCAGATTGATTTACTGGGTAAAGATTTCACTTCGAAAGTATTCTTTCAATTCTTGTAGTCCTCGCCCACCTAACATATCCCCAGTGATATTTATGGGGTTTATTGCACTTTATTTCCTCGAAGGAAAAGGGGAAAATAAATCACTTGATACCACCAGCTCACCGCATAGGTCCTGATTTTATGTGGTATGCAATTGTTTATATTTCACATGGTCTGTAATTGTTTATTTAATAAATATTTATAATGTAAGYAAATTAAATATTTTATAAAGCTTCTACAGAGAAGATATTTTYAAGAATTAATGATGAAAGTCAGAGACAGTTCAGACAATTCTCAAACACAGAAATTTTTCCTCCTGTTTTCCAAGAGTACTTTTGGCTTGGGTCCATCACATTTGAACTCATCCTAGCTGTTTCCATTTCTGAAAATCTCCTCTCCCTCTTGCCTTAAAGGTCCTTTAAACTTCATTACTGCTTGGATCCTTTGAATTCTTTTCCAGGCCAYTAGGTATCTAAACATAACAGAACACCCATAATGTGTGGTTTGTCCTAATGATCAGAAGTCGTGACTATTGTGATAGCTGATTCATGAACCACTTCTTTAACAGAATGAAAAAAAATATTAGCTCAATTAATTTGGTTGTAAGTTCTTTTTGCAGCCTTTATTTTCACAAAGACATACACACAAAATCCCATGACACTTGGTCAATAGAGAATGAGTCACTTGCTGTTCTGCTGCTCACACTTTCACCCTCTACTTGCATTAGCAATTAAAAAGTATTAATTGAGCATATGGATCGCACTGAAGGTCAAGACCCATTTTAACTCATACCTAGCTATTTGTCAGGAGCAACYACTGAATTGTACTGTCACTATGGTATGTATGTCTAGTGAAAAYGTACATTGATTGCTTTCATCAATATTACCTTCTTGCATCAACTGTCTATAAACTGCGCTTTCATGTCACCATGGAAGAGGGACAGTGCAGAAACTCAAAGTGTCAATGGTGGCTTCTACACTTTGGTCAAAATTCATGGAGATAAGAACATCTCATCTCAAAATAATTATTAGGTTTTGGCAGTTTCCCTGAATTTTGAGAGATGGTTCACAAAGTGACTCAAGCGAAATATTATTTGGGGTCTTTCAAGTATATGGCAGTTTGTCTATCAAAAAATTTCCAAATGTGCCCACAGATCTAAAATGCTGTGTTCATAGCACAATTAGTTTAGTATCAAAATTGCATTCTATCGACACCCCCCCACCAAATCCTGTGAACAGTACAGGTGTTGAAYAGAGAACAACAGTTTTAAGTTTCAAATTTTCAAATGCCTCCTGAAATTTTGCAAAAGCAAAAATCTAATTCTGGGCATGGTAATTAGTAGAGGGATACCTGCATTTGTCAGCTAAGAATTCACAGTTTGCAATTGCACTTAGCATGTTCATTGAGCATACAAACATCACATCAAATCCATAACATGCACTTCCCTGCAAGTGCTGCTCATCCCACTAACAGATGACCAGTAGAAARGAATGAACTCAGATGTCTTGTGCTGAGTTCTACCAAAAACATCGAGGTAGATAAAAAAAAAAGTGGAGGAGGAAGAAAAAAAAAGGTGTGTGGGGGGAAAATGGTTACTCAGTCACAAGAGGGACACATGGTCATGACAGGTGATTTATATGCATCCAACTAGATGCAAATTAGTTGGTCTGTTACACACTCGGGGAGGGCAAAAAAAAATCTGCATACACGCTGAATACCTGGTGACCTTACACCAGGGTCAAACCAAAACGGTTGGCAAATGCCAATACATGAGATAGTGAGCAACAACTCTCAAATGCCTAGGGGCCATACCTTTTTCCTCCTCCACCTCAGATCAAATGAGCTTACGTCCTTACAGGAATACTGACAGGCAAGTGCCACARTGGAGTTCCACTAGAACTAAGGTAATGGTGCTGGAAGACTGTTGAACAGCTTCCAACACCTAGATYAGTGAAACAATGAAGACACACTCACATTTTAAAAAAGCTCATGGCCTCAGTTACGTTGGAATATTATAGTTGTCTGTGGCCATCAGTCTGAACTTCTGTCACAGCTCCTTCATGGCAACTGTAGGAACTGAATCACGAAGCATCTGGGGGAAAGCAGAATCCCAAAAAAGCCAGTGAGTCATCATCCTACAGTGTCCTGTTACTTCAGGGGATGAACACTATTACYAGCACTCATGACAGTGAGCAAGCCTGACTCGTCAACCTGATTTTTTCTAACACTGAACTCGGAAACCTGCAAGAAATCTTACTCATGACTGTGGGCTTAGAGATTGGTACAGAAACTGTTGGAGTTTTGCAGCAGTGATCATCAGAACTAAGTAAAGCATGCAATGAATTTATTGTTTAATAAATGTCTGTGTTCTCTGGTTAGCTTGGGAAGTCCCCCCAGGAACCTAMGGGACCTTTCGCACCTACTTCAAGAAGCTTGGTATTAAATCTGTTTTCAATTATTTTTTTTTAAGTATCTAAATGAACAGAAGCAACAAAACAACACTTCTGTCTGTACTTCAGGAGTAGCAGTTGACACAGCCATGTTTTCATCTAACATGCCGTATTTCTTCAGATTACATCCAGTTGTCAGACTCTCAAGTAACGAAAAAAATTAAATCAAGGGGGGAAAAAAAAGACTTCCTGTAAATAGTATAGAGCTTTTCCAATATCTCACTATCATAGCACTGCTTCCCTCCTCACTGATATTTTAGTACTGCCAATGCAGAGAAAATTAAGAGAAATAAGCCTTTCTGCAGAGAGAAGCATAATTAGAGTTGGACTGCAGCTTCAGCAGGACCTTAAAGAAGTTCCTCTAGAAAATAAAAAATACATATAATAGTCATTTAAAAGGAATTCATTTCCCAGCCATATAATTTTCCTGCACGAGTGAAGACTGCAGAACAATTTATGAGCAGGAGCCATTTGCCACTCCTGGCTTTCTGAATTTTTTTCAGACAGGCTCTGAGTGACAGAAAACACAACTTGCATGTAACCCCTTTGTACTGGAAAGGAATGTAGAAAGCAGCAGCAGCAACCAGGCCCCTTTTCTCTACCCATAGAAACAAGTCAAGGCATGACCCTGATGTTGCAAGTTTCTAACTAATACTCAAAAAACCTAAAGTTATATATACACACCCAATCCAAAATATGAAAATGAAGAACGTTTTCAGGCTGTAAAGCTAAAATATCAAGCTTCTCACAGCTGGGCTGAGTGGATTTGAGAATCCCTTAGAATCAGCATCAACCATCACTGATGCAGAAGCACAGCACAGTTTGAAGAGATTCGTGCTTAATTTGTGATTAAAGTCTTGCAACTCATAAAATAGAAAGAAGGAGAAAAAGAAATAAAGCTTGTCTGCAGACAAATAGATTCCAGCCTACCTGCTTTTYGTACTTCTGTCCATAACTCTGGTAGCTGGTGCTTTTCTGTGCCGATGAAACTATCATTGAATTGATTGTCTCAGTTGCTAAGGAAACCAAAGGGATGATGCTAATGGATACTATTTATGACACTGGAAACCTTAGAAAATGTTTGCCATGAAAAGATGGTGTCACAAGCTGGTTAAAAGCTATGTTGAGTCTTAGCACAGAAAAGGGAACTAGATAGGAYTTTTTCCTCTTCTTCCCTCTGACATTTTATTTTTTATCAGATACTTATAGCTTTATGCTTGGTTTGACTGTCAGCACCACTTTATGGTTATTTTTCTAGCCTTATCTCAAAACACGGAACTTAGCTTAAACACAGAGTCATTCTAATTCTAAGCAATTGAGTCCAGGATTTTTTGAAAGCACCACACATGATGCAAAATAGGATTTGACTTTGGGAATGTTCTCCAGAAGACAGAATTTTTGAATCAAAAACATTTGATTTGAGATGCTTCCATCTTTGCTCTTATGAACTGTGCATTACAGAAGATTTTCATAACAGATGCAGCAGATCTCAAAAACCAAGCTGTTATGTTACAAATATTTTCAGGAACTTATGTTTATATTTAAAAAAAATAATCTCCATTAAAAAGAGACAGATTTTCTAAAAACATAAAAAAAGCACCAGGGAACTGTAAATTATTTTTTCTTTTTCCACAAGCTATATGTTCACAGCATGAGTCATGTATCAAAAGCAACCACACAAGTCTGAACTTATCCCAGTGAAGGATCAAGCCCCAGGCTCTTATTTATTTACAGAAGGCTCGAGGAGTTATTTCTGCACCAGAGTCACAGATGACCCATAGTCAGACACCTTGTTGCCATGGAAATCTCACATCACCACTCTCTGCCTTACTCCCATCCAAGATCCTCCTTTGCATCCCTGGTGATCCCTGCCTGTCACAGCTCCCCATGGGTCTCTCATTTTGGGCAGGCAGCAGCTGCTGGCAGGACTGGAGCACATTTAACCCYGTCTGGCACTTCCAGTTATAGGAAGGTCCAAAAAAAGTGAATCTTTAGGACTTGACTGAACATCTTCTGCTGCCTTACGTTCTCATGCACAAAAATCTCTAAAGTTGTGTCTCATTGCTTAATTTGTGTTACAAAGMAGTAAACAGATAAACTAGTGCCCTTCTGTGCTGGTGGGAGAGTAGGAAGTCCCAGCCAATTTACAAGAATTTGTTCCTGGAGAAAGGAAAGAGAAATAATATCYGATGACTCCTCATTCTCATGGGAGAGCCAGTCACTGAGGCAATTCAGTGACAGAGCTCATAAGGTGCATCCAAAACAAAGCAATATAAAACCCAAAGAAACCCCACCCACACCAACCCCCCAAAGTGTTGAAAGGCACAGAGAAGCACACATTCCACCAGAGCACACAGGGTCATAGAATCTCTCGAGTTTGAAGGCATCCATAAGGATCAGAGTCCAACTCCCTGGTCTTTGCAGGACTACCTAAAACTAAACCATGTGGCCAAGTGCATTGTCCAGACACTTCTTGAATTCTGACAGGCTTGGTGCCATGACCCCTTCTATGGGAAGCCTGTTCCAGTGACTGACCAGCATCTCAGTGAAGAGGCTTTTCCTAATAGAATCACAGAGGAAGAATCACAGAATGGGGTGGGTTGGAAAAAACCCTTTAAGGTCATCTCGTCCAATCCCCCTKAAATGAGCCAGGGACATTTTCTACTAAATCAGGYTGCCCAGAGCCCCATCCAACCTGGCCTTGAATGTTTCCAGCCGTGGGACATCTACCACTTCTTTGGGTAACCTGTCCCAGCRTTTCACCACCCTCAGAGTAAAAAACATTTCTTCCTTCTATCTAGTCAAAATCTACCCTCTTTTAGTTTATATCCATTATATCCATTATACCTTGTCCTATTGCTACAGGCCTTGCTAAAAAGTTTGTCCCCACCTTTCTTATATGACCCCTTTAAGTACTAAAAACTGCAAGAACATCTTCCTAGAGCCTTCTTCTCTCCAGGCTGAACAACRYCAACTCTCTCAGCCTTTCCTCATAGGAGACTTGTTCCAACCCTCGATCCCTCTTAACGGGTCTATGCTTTTCCTGTGCTAAGGACTCCAGGTGGGGTCTCACAAGAGTGGAGACAGAGGGGCAGAATCCCCTTCCTTGCTCTGCTGGTCCCACTTCTTTTGATGCAGACCAGGATATTGTTGGCTTTCTGGGCTGCAAATGCACATTGATGTCATGTCAGATCTTCATCCACCAACATCTCCAAGTCCTCCTCCACAAGGCTGCTCTTCAGCCTGCCCTGATACTGGGGAGCCCCTCGATCCAGGTCCAGGGGCTTGCACTTGGCCTTGCTGAACCTCATGAGGCTCCCATGGGCTCACTTCTCAAGCAGACTCATGTGAACCCAATAAGAAGGATGATTTCCACATTCCCATTCTGCTGATATTGGGAACTGTGGAGAGCTCTTTCAATCTCCACTGGTAGCCATAGCCTCCAGAATCTGAACATGCTCACCAGGAGGCTCTGCACCAGCAACAGTGCCTCCAGTAGTGCTGAAGTAGCACAGAGCAGCCTAATGGTTTCTATCCAGAGGGCTRTTCTAAACACCATTCCCGACAGCTGGCTGACTGCTTCCTATGCACTATCCCAGTCCAAAGCAACAGAAGAACTTCAGAGGGTTTTGCTTGATCTCTGCAGGTGCAAATCTCTGCATAATGGGGAACAATTATTCCTCCTTTTTTTTTTCGTTGCACCTATGCTTCTACTCTCCGCTCCAAGATCATATACCTATTTACATATGAAAAATACTGCTCTTTCCTAATAGAGCAGATAGGAACAAGGGCCTAAAAGAAGGTAGAAACCACAGGATTCAGAAAGCTTATTGGAAGAAATACAGGACAAGAGTACATTATACCATCCCAACAAACAAAGGGCATTTAAATCACATAGAGTACTTCCATTGGCATGTCCTGATTGCAGACACTGACCCTTGGTGATATCTGAAAACATTAAAAAAAAATTATCCTAGTGATTATTCTTCATACAAGCACAAAATTACATTTCCAGAAAAGTATCTCAATTTTAYCTAGCCTATAAGCATTAGAACTGCAAGCTACCAAGATATACCTATTTGAAGCACTTTCACTATGAGACCATGAGCATCACAGTGGAAGCAAAAGGGGAAAAAAAAGTTATGACATTTCCAAGTCAGCTCTAGGCAAAAACATTWGAAGAAAACACCCTCTTCACTACTGCCCAGTCCTGCTGTTCACCTTTTAGTCTCCTCTGTGGCCTCAGGAGAGAAAGCTAAAACCAGTGTTCCTGACACTTTTACAGCTTGTGAAATTTAAATAGCTCTCTTTCTGTTTGAGATTAAAGGATTTTTTTATTAGTAGAAGTAGTAGTCCCAGCACTSAAAATTAGCCCATTCCAATTAAGGCTTCAACTAGAAGTAATGTCTCCCTTCAGGGAATACATGACATTTTAAATTAAGAAACATTCCAGCTAACAAGCCTATAAATCTTCCCAATTAACTGTATTCTCTACTAGTTTATGAGTCTTCTGTTCAATTTGACAATCCCAATCTCCCACGGGGTGCAGGAAAGGACGAGACCTCTGTGGAAGTTGCTTTCCACTTCTTGTGGCAGAAGAGGATAGAGACATCCTCCCTGACTACACTTTTATTTGACAGATCTGAGCCAAATGGCACATCAAAGCCTGGGTACTCTTCACTGCTGTCAGGTGAAAAGGTTTTCAGTCAGCCAAAAGCCTCTGAGATGCATTTYTCACTCTCCATAAGGAAGTTCTCTGTCAGCACCACTAGAAACACAGCACCAAGTGACTCTCCCACAGGAGCAYTTTGCACACTTCTCCATGCATTATTCTCTTCCTAATCAAAGCTTTCAGGGTTTGTCCTAGGAGGCAGTGTCACACAGTGGTGATTGGTGGTGCCAGGTAAGGTAGGCTGGAGGAGAAAGCAAGTACAAGCATAYCTGTCAGCAGTATGAAATGTAAATTTTCTTCTTACTTTCTGTTATATAGGTGGGTTTATCTCCCTTTAATATGTTAAGAGGGTAGCTGAAAAGAGATGATAAATAGGAGATATGAAAAAGTCACAAAGTGAGAAGCACAAGCCAAGAGTATGGGAAAAAAGAACAGACTATATGAAGGGATCACTGCYTATCTTGAAAGGCAGATGTCAAAAGCTATCATCCTAAATTGGATGAGGCAAGCTGGGRTACTTCCAGACACACTAAAATCACAGCCAGCTGAAACACTATGTTAACCAGGTGTGATCGCAGAATGGTTGAGGTTAGAAGGGACCTCCAGAGATCACCTAGTCCAACCCCCCCTGCTAAAGCAGCTTCACATSCAGGTGAGTTTTTAGAATCTCCAGAGAAAGAGATTCCACCACCTGTTTGGGCTGCCTATTCCAGTACTCTGTCACTCTGAAAGTAAAGCTTTTCCTTGTGGGTTTCAGTTTGTGCCCACTGCCCCTTGTCCTGTCRTTGAGTACCACTGAAAAAAGYCTGATCCCATCTTCTTGAAACCCACCCTTGAGATATTTGTAAGCATTCATAAGATCCCATCTCTTTTCCAGCCAAACTGGCCAAGGTCCCTCAGCCTTTCCCTGTAAGAGAGATGCTYCAGTTCCCCAGCCATCTTTACAGCCCTCTGCTGGACCTGCTCCAGTAGCTTCTTCTCTTCCCTAGACTGGGAAGCCCAGAACTGGACACAGAATTCCATATGTGACCTCACCAGGAATGAGTAGAGGGGCAGGACCACCTCCCTCAACCTGATGGCAATGCTCTTCCAAATGTACACCAGGGTAGCATTGATTTTCTTGGCTACAAGGGCACTGCTCGTTCACAGACAGATTGTTGTCCACCGGGACCCCCGGGTCCTTCTCCACAGAGCTACTTGCCAACAGGTCAGTCCCCAGCCTGTGCTGCTGCCTGGAGTTGCTCCTCCTCAGGTGCAGGACCCTGCATTGGCCTCTGCTGAACTTCATTAGGTTTCTCTCCACCCAACTTTCCAGCCTGTCAAGGTCTCAGTGAATGAGAGTGCAGCACCGTGGTGCGTCAGTGGTTCCTCCCAGTTTTGTATCAGCACCTGTGCTCACAGCCCTGTGAGCTTTGCCATTCAGCCAGTTCACAATGCACCTCACTGTCCACTAACCCGCTCACACTCCCTGAGCTTATCTGTGAGGACGTTACAGGAGACAGTGTGGAAAGCCTTGCTGACATCCACGTAGACAACATCCACTGCTCTCTCCCATCTACTTAGCCAGTCATTCCATCACAGAAGGCTTTTGGATCTGCCAAACAGGACTTCTCTTGTTTGACTACTCTCTTCCCATATGTTGACTAGTCTCAATAACCTTTTCCTCTACATGTTTAGAGATGACATCCATGAGGAGTTGTTCCATCACCTTTCTAGGGACAGAGGTGTGGCTGACTGGCCCATAGTTTCCTGTGTCCTCCTTCCTGCCTTTTTTGAAGACTGGAATGATATTGGTTTTCCTCTAGTCCTCATGCACCTTTTCAGTTCTCCATGTCCTTTGAAAGATGATGAAGTGTGGCTTAGCAATAACACCTGCCAATTCCCTCAGCACTCATGGGTGTATCCCATTGGCAGCCATAGATTTGTGGGTGTCAGGCCTGCCTAAATGATCTCCAACCTGATTCTCCTCAAACAAGGGAAGGTCTTTTTTTCTCCAGATTTTCTCCCTTGCTTCCAGGGTCTGGAACTCCCAAGGGCTGGCCTTAGCAGTAAAGACTGAGGCAAAGAAGTAATTCAGTAACTCTGCCTTCCCTGTATCCTTGGTCACCAAGGCACTCAACTCATTCAGCAGGAGGCTCTCGTTTTACCCAGTCTTCCTTTTCCTATTAATGTACTTACAGAAGCCCTTCTTGTTGTCCTAGACATCCCTTCCTTATCGCATCCTCGCATACCCTGACAACATTCCTGTATTTCTCCCAACTGGCTCACCTTTTTTTCCACATTTTGTAAACTCCCTTCACCAGAATGTCCTTGCTGATCTATGCAGCTTTTCTGCCCCCTTTGCTTGATTTCTTACTTACAGGGATGCACCAATCTTGAGCTTGGAGGAGGTGATGCTTTAACATTAACCAACTCCCTTGGACCACCCAAAATTCAGACTGTTTGATGCAGTGCAACTTGACGCTACTTCCACGGGACAGTATGCTTTGGAACTGGAAGCTGTTAGCACCTATGCTGGCTCACAACACAGAAAGTAACAGTGCACTGTCCCACAGGTACCACCATATAGGCACAAACAAAATATTTCACACAGACATTTAAAAAAATAAACACCACAGGTCCCCCCAGTGAAAACGCAACATGTGTCACTGCCTTCCATAAGGGTAGTGTAACCCTTATGGAAGGTACTTAAAACATTAAGCAGAGTTTCTGCAGTGTGGTCTTTGCAAACCAAATAACATTAGCCTATCACAATTGAGAACATCCCCGTGCTGCCAGCTCTAGGGCCACTGCAGCTGACCTTCATTTATGAAAGTAAGACATAAGCATCCTTTCCCAAGAAGCTCAAGATTGCAAAAAAGGCAGGTAGTAAAGGAAAGGAATATTCTGCAATCCTTTCAACCCACATCCCGAATCTACAGGTCTTAAGACTGCTCTGAGGGACAACCCTGACATGCAGACAATCTGGATTTAGTAGGTCCTGGATGGAAAGTAGTAGAGACAAACACATTAAGATCCCTTATTAAAAAAAAAAAAAGGGAAAAAAAACCCCAAAACAAACCATCAAACCAAAACAACAAAAAACCCCCAACACCACAACTCATTCCAGTAACAACAGAACAGAAATGCACCACCAGCTAAGTGAGTTTGTGTTTACAAAACCTCTAATGCTCAATTAGATCTGTTTAGCACCGTGCATTAATTGTTGATCTTAATGCAGCTGCTTCTATTGATCACACTGCAGCAACAGCTATTGCTGCCGTGTAAAAATCTGTACAGTGATAGAAACCTTTCCACATATGATCCTAAATGAGAGTGTTTGCCTCATTAGTCAGGAAACACTGTCATGCTCTGATTAATTCATAGGAGGCAGAAAATGGATAACATATGGCTCTACTCTTACAGAATTAAGGAAAAAAAAAAGATAACATGTTTGCTTGTACTTCCACCACTAAGAGAACATCTCTACACATTTTCTAAGTGTTTACCACCTCTCCTAGAGGCACATACAGTATCTTTTATAGGCACCATTTGCTCTGATGTTGAACACAATGAAATCTCAGACCCAGAGGCAGACCACATGCATGACTCATTAAACCAATTATGGCCATTATAAATCCAAATAGAAAAAAGAATAATTTAGAATACAGGTTTCTAGTCAATCGCTACCATGATTACAATACCAAGAATTGTTTTATTAACCAAACACAATGCAAATATTCAGTCATATTCCAGCACAAAACAAACCAAGAAAAACAACATAAGAGATTTAACATCTCTAGCAACAAAGGTCTGGAAACTAATTTCGGTCAGTGAGTCCTACCTCTTGTTGAAGTTTAAACTCCATTTAAATAAGTAAATAAATGTGAACAACAACAACAACAAATTTAAAATTTCAAAGCAGCCACGGTCTGGGTAAGTTTTGGGAGTGTAGTTTTCTAAACTCTACAGTCTTGCTTGGTTAGGGAAATCATGAATCGGAAAGTCAATACAGTCTCAGGACAATTGTTTTGTGGGACATTGCCCAATATCCAGGCTCCAAGGTGTAACATAGGATCCTATTATTCCCCCACCTGACAAGGAGGGGGCCGTTGTACATTGCAGAAGTGATTTGGACCTGCCTAACATAGGAGAGGGACACCAGGAGCATGGCTCACCTCTTTGTCAGTGGTCAAACCAAGAGGAAGGTAAATTAGCTTAAAACCATACCCTTTAAGAAGATTGTTCCATTTTCCTCTTGTCAGAGGCCTTTACTACTACTAAAAAGGAGAGAGCTGCATAGGAAGCAATACGCTCATAACATAAAACCTTTCCCACCCTCAAAGTCTTCCTAGCAAGTTCTTCTACCCATTGTGAGTTGCAGAGCCTCACCTCAGCAGAGAGGAAAGTTCCCTTGTGGGATCTGGGAAAAGGACAGAGCAGGCCCCATCCTGGCAGCCTACTTCTTTTGAAAATATAAAATTCAGGCCATATTATTTGTTTACTGTTATTTCTTCCGACAATAATTGTCAAATCCCCAAGACTAATCTCCTACTTTAATGTGGAAATGAGGTGAACTGCTAAAACTGATGGGGCAGAACAGAAATATCACACACAGATCAACTAGTAACTGGTGCATTTGCCTACACAGGACCTCCATATCCTGGTTTTCCAATATGGAGGGAAATATTTGGTGTCCCAACACTTGCTGAGCTGCAGATATAAGTGTCTTAGTCTGAAAACAAATCATAAAAATGTTATTGTCTCGCTCCTTGCACATGTACTCAGACACACACCTGGGCTCTTTTCTCCTTCCACACATTTTTGTGACTGTTGAGGACTGCAGCTTGATCTCAAAACTCATTTTTATACAAAGGACAATGAGCATATATGACAAGAAAAACAAGAGGCAATAATGCAAGAAAGAGGAAAGTATAAGCAGCAAAACAAAGAGAAACACTTCACATGAGAAGTTTGTAGTTCTCCTGAAAACAACCTTGAGATTAACTACCCCATATTACACTTCCAAGTATGAGGCTTGCTACAGTGGCACTTCATACATCTCAAGGCAAAATTGTTCACTTTCCCCAATTTCCCTTAGACTGAGATGTAGCAGAAAATGCATTTGTTGCCCCAATGTGCAGACAGAGCAATACTTACTTGTTTAACAGAAAAGAGCACTAAATCATATTATTTCTTGAAAAAACCCAGACAAGAAAAGTAAACACAAATGTTATTTTGATTTCCTTTGGCCCATTAAGATGCCACTATAAAGTTTCCAACTAAAAGAACAATCTCTTCTCCCTTTTCTTTTTCTCAAAATAAATTAGAGAAAAAGCTGTGACTTGATTTCATCAGGAAAACATTGCACCTGTCCATACTGACTAGCTCTTACTATTGGAAACTTTAATAAGAAGGGCAGCATGTCAAATATACTTCTTTCAASAGAGAAAAAAAATAAACAAAAATATGTTACACCGAAGGATGCAAAAGTTATGATTTCACATTAAAACCTTAAACTTTCAAATTTAAACAATATCAATTAAAGTAGAAGCACTGTACCACTATAAAAGCTTCTGAAATCCATTCATCACTGTGCTAGGGTTGGCTTATTAAGTTACAGAAATGCAAGATGGATGTAAAATACCATTCTAAAATCCTACATGGATTTGCATATCCACAAGGAATCAGGTAGAACACAAGTGATAAGACAAACCAGCCTGGGATTCCCTACCATGGACAAAAGCAAGCTTAACTTAGGAAGGAAGAAAGGAAGCTCGTGTGTGGCATGCTTAAGACCTAGTTTAAGGATAGCACTTCTGAATACAAAGTAAAAAAAAAAAAATTAATTTTTCTGTTTAAACACTTTTTTCTTGATATTAAAAAAGACACAGACTTTGCTTTCTTACTTTCACATTTCTGCAATTCCCTTTGTAGGAAAGACGCACTGACAAGCTGGGGAAATAATTTTGACACATCCAGAAAGACCTTGGAAAACTGCAACTTTGAGTCCCACAAGGTTACTTTTTAGACCACTGCAAATCATTTAATTCTTTTTCCCCCGATCTTTCATCAGGCCTTTGGCAGTAGGTCAACTGCCACTCATGAAAAGGCAGGAGACAGAGTCAAGTGTCCAAGTCCTCGCAACAAACAAGGCCCACTTGGCTCACACAACAAGGTGTATAAGCTGCTCAGAAGGAAAATAGGAGTCAGGACACCACTTAGGTTTCTTCATTGTGAACACAAGGTGGTTGAAGGGTGAAAATGCATGAGGATAAAGGATTGCCATCTGCTACCTCTCCCCCACAAAATATACTTTTCAAAATCCTCCCAATATACAGTCTCTGGATCTCATCCCAGCTTTTCCTCATGTACACCACCCACGGTGGCAGGTGCTTCCAGCATTCTTCACTGGATGGCTCATGTTCTTCACAGCAACTCAACTCATAGGTGCTCAAGAAGGAAACATTAAGAGTAGCTCTCATTCCTGACACTTCACAAACGACTAGACTGCTTTTGAGCCAGGAAACAAGGATGAGAGCAGTGGAAAAGCTGAAGGCACAAGAGATGCTGGCTATGAAAGACGGGAGCAGTTCGGAACTGAAACTTGCTGACGTGCATTTCTACCCTTGAAAGTGAGCACATCAGAAATCCTAGTCAGTAGCCTTGATCCTCTCAATACATCCATTCCCCTGAGGATTGCTGGTGCCCAAGGGAATTACCAAGGTCCATGGCCATAGGGATTCAACACCTTATATCCCAAATACTAGCAGAACAATGTGAGATTTAAATTATCTTGGGAAATCAACAATGTACAGTAGCATCAGGATCAAAGGAATGTGCAAGAATATGGATTTTAATTTTTCCGTGTATGTGGCTGGGTTTTGTTGGGGTTTTGGTTGCTTGGTTTGGTTTTGGGGTTTTTTTGGGGGGGCGGGGGTGAGGGAGGGCTGGAGGGGGAGGGAGGTGGGKTTTTTTTATTTTAATCTTATTTCTCAAATATGCTGTCCACATTTCAGCCAAGACAGCTGCTCACATCAGTGAAGCTGCATGGGTGCTGTAATGCTTCCAAGATGACATATTCCATGCTTTACATAAATGTGATTATATATATATGCAGCCTACTCGTGAAGGAGAGAATTAGGGACAACACTCACTCTGTATTGTCTACAGAGAACATGTTTTGGTTTTTTATTCTAGCACTGTGAGCTTAAGAGTCACGGCTCCTAGGTGATTAGGATGACAGCCATAGATTTGCTCTCAGGCTGGGAGCATTATTSCCACTATTTGTAGCTGCAGCATACATACATGGAATATTTCTGTGCTATATGATGCCCATACTGCTTCACAGTTCTTCCACAGTTACAAGACCTTCCTGACCTCTAACACAATTATAACTGTCACTCCTTTTCTGCCTCCTGCCTTTTTTCCATGATTGTCTTTCATTCAATATGAATTTTCTTCCATCAGTGCCCATGGTAACATCCATAGAATTAGCTCCAGGCTAGGCGGTGGCCATGAACAGCTCCCTAACCATGGAAACCTGCCAACATTTATCACAAATATAAGATGTGCCAGAGAAGTAAAAAGCACAACAGCACTTCTTTAACTCTTTTGCACATCCTTGACACATTGTGGTAGTCAGAGCAATTTGTGAACATGGTGAACTGCCTGTCTTGCCTTTTTACATTTAGAAGCAGATGGATGCACCTTAATGGCATGTTCAAAGATTCTAGGACTATAAATTCAACTAAATCTTTACCTTCACATTAGCTATCCAATAATACTTGAGTCACCATGCTGTCAAAGATGCTGTTGTGATAAAGATGTACAACACACACTCTGCATTGTGATGAAAGATACACAGAAACTGTTTCATACCRGAAAATTCTGAAGATGCATGCTGAATATTTAACATTTGCAGCAATTAATAATATGACTTTTGGGTATAGGGGGGTTGATTGTATTTTTTTAGATAACTTTAGGTATCAAATTGGGATGAAGGATGACAAAATCATATTCCACAGAATTTATGTTGATAGCTTGGAATCCTGCAGTGATTTATTTTAAAACAATCACCAATTGCCTCCCAGAGTGTCTGTTTACTGAGAACATCAAATAATTAAGTTTACAGTGGTGAATCAGAATGAGTAGCAGGCCCAGCCTTATTTGGGAAGCAATCAAACTATAATTAGACGAGAAGATATTGAATGCAGTAAAACACAGATATGCATGCTGTTAGAAGGTTCCACACAGGGACAGGGAAACATTCAGCATGCAGCAGAGAAGCAGTCTGCATTGATCTGCATAGGAATCAAGTCCAGATCTATATATACTTTAGAGAAAGGCACAAGAAAGTCCATGCCTGGCTGCTACATGACACTCAACCACTCAGTTTCTCCTCTCCTTCAATCAAYTTAAGATAGACTTTGCCCCAGAACAGAGGTTCACATCCCTAATTTAACAATTGAATATCCTCAGCCACCATTGAACAGTCTTTGCCTTTAGGTTACATATTTTCATCTGAATGCTTTTTACTATTACCTGGAATGCCTAGTCACCTGTCCAAATTCTTCTCCTTTCTAAATCCCTGCTAACTTACAGGTTATAAACATTTAGATGCATGAAGCCTTGTATAAAGGCTCTTATCACAGAGACTTGCTAATGGCTGTATTTTAACATTTCTGCATTCAAGATTGCATACCATAACAAGATAATCGCCATAATTGATATCACTGATAATTAGGAGGCTTTATTTTCAGCTTCCCAAAATGTGGAAGATCAAATGTGTTTTGTATAATCTAAGGTATGAATTTAAACCAGTATGCCATAGCAGTGTAAAACTTGCACACACACCTACAACAACATTTTCTCATCAATCTCTCACAGAGGGTTGGATGCATCTACTTAATCTGCCTACATCTATTTAATTACTCATAGCGTAGAATGCTTTTGGTTGGAAAGGACCTAAGGACCTTAAAGACCATCTAGTTCCAACCTCCCTGCCATGGGCAGGKACACCTTCCACCAGACCAGGTTGCTCAATGCCCCATCCAGCCTGGCTTTGAACAATTCCAGGGATGGGGCATCCRTAACCTCTAAGGGCAATCTGGTCCACAGTAAAGAATTTCTTCCCAAAATCTCATCTAAATCCACCCTCTTTCAGTTTGAAGCCATTCCCCCTTGTCCTATCCCCTACATGTCCTTGTAAAAAGTCCTTCTCTGGCTCTCTTGTAGGTCCCTTTTAGGTACTGGAAGGCTGCTATAAGGTCTCCTCATAGCTGAACAACCCTAAATCTCTCAGCTTGTCTTCAAAGGAGAGGTGCATCAGCCCTCTGATCATTTTCATGGCCTTCCTCTGGACTTGCTCCAACAGGACCATATCCTTACGTTGGGGGCCTGAGAGCTGAATGCAATACTCCAGGTGGAGTCCATAAGAGTGGAGTATTGGGGGAGAATCACCTCCTTCAATCTGCTGCCCACATTACTTTTGATGTGGCCCAGGATGCAGTTGGTTTTCTGGGCTGTGAGCACACGTTGCTGCCTCGTGTTGAGCTTCTCATCCCCCAACATGCCCAGGTTCTCCTCWGGGCTGCTCTCAATCCATTCTTTGCCCAGTCTGTATTTGTGCTTGGAATTGTCCCAACCCAGGTGGAGAACCTTGCACTTGGCCTTGTTGAACTTCATGAGGTTTGCCCAGCCTATCTCTCAGGCCTGTCAAAGCCCCTCTGGATGGTGTCTCTTCCCTCCAGGGTGTGAACTGCACCTCACAGCTTTGATGTCATCAGCAAACTTGCTGTGGGTATACTCAGTCCCACTGTCCATACTGCTGACAAAGATGTTACACAGCATTGTTCTCCACACAAACCCAGAGGAATGCCACTCAGCACCAGCCTCCAGCCATTAACCACAACCCGTTGAGCATAGCCATCCAGCCAGTTCCTTATACACTAAGTGGTCCATCCATCAAATCCCTGCTCCTCCAGTTTAGAGACAAGGATGCCATGAGGTACAGTGCCAAATGCATTGCAGAAGTCCAGGTAGATGATGATGTCAGTTGTTCTTACCTCATACACCAACACTGTCACCTTGTCAACGAAGGCCACCAAACTTGTCGGTCATGATTTGTCCTTAGAGCTGTGCTGGTTGTCACAAATCACCTCCTTGTTTTCCATGTGCCTTAGCAGGGTTTCCAGGGGGCTCTGATTCTTGGCCTTACCAGGCACCAAGGTGAGACTGACTGGCCTGTAGTTCCCTGGGTCTTCCTTTTTTCCCTTTTTAAAAATAGGGGTTATGTTTCTCCTTTTCCAGTCAGTGAGAACCTCACCAGACTGCCAGGACTTCTCATATATGATGGATAATGCCTTAGTSACATCATCTGTCCCCAGGACCCACAGATGCATCCCATCAAGTCCCATGGACTTACGCACCTTCAGATTCCTTAGATGTTCGCCAGTCTGGTATTCTCCCAGTTCCTGCCTTTGCCTTCTGTGACTTGGATGGCATGGCTGGAGCACTTGCTGGTGAAGACCAAGGCAAAAAAAGTTATTGAGTATCTCAGCCTTCTCCATATCCTGGGTAACCAGGCCTCCCATTTCCTTCTGGAAAGGACCCACATTTTCCGTAATCTTCCTTTTATCACCAACATACCTATACAAGCTTTTCTTGTTGCACTCGATATCCCTGGCCAGATCCAGTCCTACTGGGGCTTTAGCTTTCCTAACCTGATCCTTGGCTGCTTGGACAATTTCTTTGTATTCCTTCCACGCTATCTGTCCTTGCTTCCACTCTCTGTAGGCTGCCCTTATGCGTTAAGAGTTTGTCCAGAAGCTCCTTGGTCATACCTGCAGGTCTCCTGACATTTTTGCCTGAATCTGTCTTTGTTGGAATGCCTCACTCCTGATCTTTGATGAGGTGATTCTTGAATATTAACAAGGTTTCTTGGTCTTCTCTTCCCTCCAGAGCTTTATCCCATGGTACTCTACCAAACAGGTCCCTGAGGAAGCCAAAGTCTGCTCTCGTGAATTCCAGGGTAGTGAGCTTGCTGTGTGGCCTCTTTGCTGCCCTAAGGATCTCAAACACCACCGTTTTATGGTTACTACAGTCAAGGCTCCCCTTGAGTGTCACGTTCCCCACCAGTCCCTCCTGGTGAGAAGCATCAAGTCATTGCTCAGTCTACAGTGGAAATTAGGAGATATTCCATCACAAAAAGTGAGGTGCCACCATCTATCCAATCCATAGGATCTTGTCTCACTTCAAAACAGAGACTTGCTGTCTAACTGTGTTCTTTGCAGCACATGTAATTTCTGATTTGTGTCAAAAGCTTCCACATACCACAGCAGAAAGGTGGTCTGTTCCCTTCCAGAGCAACATATAAGTGGAGTTTAGCCTGACAGTGAAATGACAGAGAGGACTTCAGTAGCAGCACAGTGGTTCACTTGTATTATTGTTAGTCCTGTGACAGTCACTCATTCTTTATACTCCTGTAAAGTCACAGGACTATTACCAATTTGTGCTTGGTCAGCAATTCAATATTCTCAGCTATTTTCCTTCAAGTCATTCCTAACAGCCTCTGACTCACCAAGGAGGACTAAATATAACTTCTACTTCATTCACTGCTGCTACAGCTGTGAGAGGAATGCAATCAGAGGCAGAGCATAGGGGTCCTAACCACACCACCCCCTCAACTCACAAGCTTAACATAAACCACACTGGTTTCCTCCAAATGCCCAGTGAGACAGACATCACCATCCTAGAAACAGCTGTAGAATCTGTAGTATCAAGTGAACTGCAAAAAGTGGTATTTCTGTGGTATCTAGTACTTCACTAATTACTGTCTGGGTAATGAAGCTGAACGTTTTGACACAGCTTGATGTTACTGCAGCATTTTGCTTGAACTAGCATAAAGACTCAAAGAACATGAAATTTCCTTAGCAGCCTGGGGGGAGGGTAACATACAAACACAATTTAAAGGATATAATTAAATTCTCCCTTTAAAGCTTTTCCAAGAATCTAGCCTCTTAGAATTTCACAGAACAAAACCTAGCCAGTCAGATGAGAGAGGTTTTCACTAAATAACAAAACCAGAATATCATGACAAAAATTAATTTTGTATCCTACATTTTCCAAGAAGAGAAAGCAGCAATAAAAGGAAACAGTGTCATTGTAGGGCTTGAAGAAGGCCTTATGATTACATTTTAAAGCTCACAGTGAAATTGAAAATTTTCCTAGTGAATTAAGTATCTCAAATACATATAGAAAAAGCACTGTTGTCTCTGTGTTTATGTAAAACCAACATCCTCGGAATGAGACACAGTAGTTACGGAAAATTCCTCCTTCTCAAAAGCAGTTGGGAATTCAGTATAATGCCTAAAATCATATATATATATATAAAAAACAAACTCAGTAGCACTTTTAACCATCTGGACTTTGATTTTATGCATTACTTTATGTAGACCAAGTAAATCACAAGTTCTTGATATATTGTGTAGCCTGCAGCCTAACCTTTCATCGGTTTAGGTTGCCTGCATTTGTTTTAAATTTAGAAAGTGGTCCACTTAACCTTGAACCTAAGGAGCAGCTATCATTTGGATAATTGATTCTGGTTACTTTCTTAATTGTTTTTCTAGCGAATACATGTCCCTTTGACTTTCAAAACACAAAATTCCAAGTTAACACCTTTCCTGTTTCTGCCCTTTCCTGTTAACACCTTTTCCATTAAAAGCTTGTTTGATAGAAAGAGTCAGGGGTTGAGGCTGACTCAGGTACACAAGACTGATTAATCACCAAGAACACAGAGGCTACCAGCCAAATGACTTTGATGGAGGATGTGCACACTCCTTACGGTACAGTGGAGCTGTGCTGCAAACTGCTGGGGATGGAGACAACATGGTTTATGCTACAGAAAGTGAGAGTATTGCTACGTGACAAAGCTTAAACCCAGTCTCAAAGCAGCTCAGACTAAGCTGTGGCTACCTTCACTGCAACATCCATCACTTGATTTTTGGCATCTTTTATCCTAAAGGCATCTTAGTTGTAAACACCTGCATGCCCACAAAAGCACTGCCTTACATTTCCTTTGCTGAGGAAAACTGCATTCTCATTTCACTTTTAAAGCTTATCTCAAAATTCTCTTCACAGTGATGAAGGTTGCGCACTGCCAGATTCCAGTGCTTAAATTTTCAAAAGGGCATAGCTCTGTATCCACTTGCATTCACTAAAATTCACATCTTCCTTCTATCATCTGAAAAGTGGAAAGCCAGTAGCTTAAAGCATATAAAGCAGGAAAGGAAGCATGGCTTTTGAGGGGGACTGATATGATACCACATACCCTCATATCCATATAGCCTTCTGTCAATGGATTTGTTGAAGACCTACTTGCATATTTCATTTATGTTGTTTCAAATGTCTCACAGATAAGGACCAGAGAGGGGTACAACTCCCTRTTTCACAGGAGCTCAGTGTGCAAGAGGTCATGGAGTGCTGGCAGAACATCATCCGTCCTTCTCCAGGTCCAGTGAGCAACAAAAGCGTCATGGGTTCCACAGTAAAGCTGTGTGCAACTTAATTTCCTACACTTGCGGTTTCTGAGCTCAAAATCAAAAGCCTACAGATTTGTAGGTTTCATTCCTGTATCACAAAGCCATTCACTCTGTGTTGGAAATTAGTAATGTTCTGGTGCAGAGCAGCTGGGAGGGTTGGGAAGTTTTACATAGAAGGAAGGGCTGAGCAAGTTGTGTGCAGGTACTGAAATGCAGTGGCCATGTGGCATTAAGAGGGCACTGGTGATGTTGATTATAGCCCTTATTGAGAGTAGAGAGGAAAAGAAAAAGCAAAGGTCACAAGCTTTAAAAATTAACATGCTTGAATATCAACCCTAGTAAAATCTTTGCAGTAAAGCAGAGAAACTCTCATGGCAGGACAGATGTTTCTGAAAGCTGACTAACCAGAAGAGCAGAATGACCATCTTACAGCAAACTRGCTCTTTTCAAATCTAGTCTAGTCTGAACAGGAGCTGTAGCATCCTTGACAGATCTGCTAAAGCCCACTGTGAGAAGCAATAAGAAAGTATTTTCAGAAGGCCCCTATGAGGTATAACAATAAAAAATATATTTATATATTCCATGGTTCATACATCAATTTATGCTAGTACATGGGACTGAGAACCTCAGACCAGACATTTAGACACCTGTACCAAAGGAAGGACAGTGTCTGAGGAGACAGAGGTGGATCTCAAGGGGCTAGGACAGCCTGTTGAGATATTCAGCACTTTACGAATTCCATTTTCAGAAAACAAAGGAACAATTTATGCTCAAATTCAGGGCTCTTCAGTCATTGTTCTAAAGCCTTGGAAGGCCTCATACTCAGATTTCTCAGGGGTATTTTAAGTATTTAAATCCCATTATCATGTATGAGCTTTCACAGATCAGCAGCTCAGCATGTAATTCAGGGGATTTTCAAGCACGCCTTCCTCCCAATAGCTCCTGTGTGAGTTAGTCATGCAAAAAAAAATGTAGGGCAGGACTAATTATAGAATAAAACCTGACAGAGGTGGTCTATCTGAAGGATTTTCTTTGGAATAATAATTTTAAGAGCAACTATATTTAAACATATAGCTGAATTCACTGTTAAAAAATAGTCCCTATTACTCAAGACAAACTCTTGCTGTGCAGTATGTCCTGTTCTCTGCAGTCGTTGCAGGCAGCTGATTTTCCCCATTTTTGTAGCAGTTGTGAAATCTTATGCCTCAGCTTCAGGTATTGCTTTAAAGAGAGCACAGTTCCTCCACACTGCCCTTGAAGGGCATATTTAAGCTTTAGTTTTACTACCTCTGAATCTGCAACACACTCACTCTGGATATTTCCAGACTTAATCATATGAATTCAGCAATCCCTCAACATYGCCAAGAGAAGCATTACCTTGTATATAACAATCCTGTTTAGAAGCTCTTAAAGGGCATCTCCCCTCTGAAAGAGCATCATCCTGATGATTAGTTATGGCTTTGTCTGTGTTAGCTCTTTTCCAGGTCCCCTATTTCCATTTCCCATTCAGTTTTATTCAACCATTTTAAAAATTAGGCTTCACACTTACCCTTTCCCTGTTCTCCAAGATGACACCCATCCTCTGAGTGCTTATGAGGTAGCTAATGGTACAACACCTGCTTTGACTCACTCTTTGACCACTCCAGAATGAACACATTCCAGTTGGAAGGAACTTGATTTTACCTTTTGAAAAGTGCCCTTGAAAAAACAGTGCTTGGAAACAGAGTTATTCCATTGCAGATGCCCCACTACAATCCCAAAGTGGGATTGCAGTCATGCAGACGTACTCAAGCCTGATGTAACCCTGGTTATCTGTCTTCATTTCCACATTCTTGACAAGACAYTGTGTTCTTACCAAGGCTCATTGGCACCTGCTTCATGGCTTGGAACSTAGGTCCTGAGTGACCACAGCTACACATTCTTCCTGATGTACAAACACTACAATATTTAGCTCCTAGATTTTCCAGCAGCTATCTCTGGAACCATTGGAAATGGGAACTTCCATGTTATCCCAGGTGAGATCTGTAGTCATGACTGAATAACACAAAACATAAAAGAGGGGCACTAAGCCAAAGTGTGGACATTCTTCTTATAAGTTCTTCTCTCATGTCTAGGGGAGAAAAAGTTTAGCACAATACAGTATAGGCGTTTCCAAAAGAAAACTACATTTATTGCATGTTATTCTAAGATTTTTACATGGGTATATCTGTAAATGTATCAGCCCACATTAAAAATTCAAGCATGCAAAATCTAAGAGTGGACAGCAAAGACAGAGGAAAGCAATGAGAAATGCCCTGTAGTGACCTCACCACCTGAGGAAGGTGTTAATGCCTAACAAAAGACATCTCTGTGGTAAACCAGTGAGCTCTTAAAATGCAATTAAAACTTCACAGTGGCCTGGACCAGACAATTTACAACTTCAATACTTCCAGGACTCAGGCAGAATCTTGGTGTAATTAAGCAATTTGTTTCTCAATTAGCAATGAATTTAAAAAACACACGAGACAGAAGAAAATATTAAAGTGTGGGCTTTTTAAAAATGAGACAATTGAGTTTATTATTTTATTAATTTATGTAGCAAGTTGCACTCAGCTTTACTAGGTCAGACCAGGATCCATTTGCAAACATCTTAGGGAGGGGAAGACAACCCCCTCTGTACAACTGGAAAAGAAATCAAATATGCAAAGGCTTTCAGAGACAAATCATCTCTCTGCTACGTATAGCCAATACTTCACCAAACACGAAACAGCACTGGAGCCCTTCAAGGTTCCTTCCAACACACCCTGACCATGAGGGCTATTTTCTCCAGCCACAGCTGACTGATAAGCTCTTCTAGGCTCAGAGCTGAGAGAAAGTCAAGTTCCTTCTGATGCAGACAGAAGATGTGGATGTGAACAAGCAAACAGCAGAAGGGGGTTGTCACAGAACAAATGGCTCTGGTGCATGAACCTGGAACTTCATTACCATCCYCCCATAGCCATGTCTATAATAACGATCCAGCAAGGACACAGATATGAACACCATCTCATGACATCGCTTGCTGTCATGCTGTCCGACCCCATTTTGACTCATGTCCCCCAGACAATGCAAGGACATGGCCACAGAGCACGCTTCTCATATGCAGCATGGATAGTGGGAAAAATGGGGATAGACACGCATGTGGCCCTACAGACAGAAGCCAGGCCAGGCCACATTRCCCTCAAGACCACACAGTAAAGGACTTGGACCACTTTATTTACTGATAGACATGTACCTGAGAATTATCTGGGTTGGAAGGGACCTTAAAGATCATCTAGTTACAGKACCTTATAGAGGTAGTAGGAACTGCAGAGATAATTGCTTCTAAGAGAGGCCAAGTACTATAAAGATTGTAACAGTTTCTTTGGTCTAAAAAAAAACCTAACATCCTTTTATTTTTGACATGGATGAGTCAGCAGATAGGAAAGGCAATTCCCAAATATAGTGCCTTGCTTGTCCAGAGGACACAGCAAGAAGAAAATTTGATCAAGACTTCCTCCCTCACACAGATCACATTGCTTGTGATGAACTACATCAATCAAACAGCATTGCCCATCACCAGCCCTTCCTTATAAGGTCCCTAGAGCTTTCCAACAGCAAGGAAAGGAAAACAGCATTCTGTTTGATATGACATGAGGAGATGACTCCCACAAACTTTCTGACATGGTTAAGACTACTTGGAGTACCTAGCTGGAACTAGAACAAAGTGACCAAATAAGTAGCTGCCTGTATTGTCACACTCACAATAAAAGCATATTCTCTGGATCATTTTGAGCTTTCCCTTGCAAAGGCTTCCTGGATAGGCATTCCAGGCAAGATACTTAATATTACATACACTGCTCAACATCAACAYTGTTCTGAAAATTTTGTTAAACTACAGGTCTTTTCTAACTGTTGGCTGTATTTTAGTTCTGTGARACATAACAATCCCATAGCAGTCCAAGCCAGTCCCTGGCTTGCCACTATTTTCTGAAATAATACTCGGAAAGTCTAGTCACCTTGAATCATAAGCCTCTCTGCAAAGTRAAGGGCATTGCTATGCAACTCAAATTTCAGAGAATTGCTGGCTCTATGGCCACAGGTCCCAGAAGACAAGACTTACCACAGTTCTACTAACTTCAAGCAGAGCTATGTCAACTTACTCCAAAGAGAGATATGATACAAGTGAGTACTTTTGGACTCCTGCCTGATAAAACATCCATGAAAAAATCATGTTTTTTAAGAGTTAGCTACAAAGATTCTGGGATCAAATTTACTGTTTCTTAGCTTTGCCCAGAAATTGCATCTTAGAGTTTTTAGACATCATTGTATTTCTAACTTGTTTGGTATTCTTGCACATTTCTCATTAAAAATGCCAAGTTGAAATTACCTTCACTAACATTTGAGAGCAATTTTTGTGTAAGGAGTTAAACATGTAAGCAGTTTCCTCTTTTGCAAGGTGTCTACCTACACAGAAAAAGCAATGCTCTTATGAATATAAAAATGTAACCACCAGACCGTAAAGCATGTGTTGTAGAGCTGGTTTTTTGAACATAAATATCAGATAAATTGTGTAAGCCATAGTGTGTAAGTACACTCCAAATTATTTGTAAACTGCTGTGTCTCATGGGAACGCAGCAACAGGTTTGAATGGAAGCATAGTTTACCAAAATTTACTGTAACATTCCATGCCAGTATTAAGCAGACCTGAACCAGATTTTAGGAACAGAATTTAACAAGCCTGCCTAATGCTGAACATAAATTGTGCCATCTATGATAGTAATCACCTTAGATAACGTTGATGAATCTGCTAGGCATTTTCCATTTCTTAACTCATTGCCTGGACTAAGAGCATAAAAATCTTGAGTTATTTCCATGGATTTCAAAACTATTCGACCYTTCAATTCTGGACATTGTTTCTCATCTCTTCAGGATAACATTTATACATTTCCATAAAGCTGCACAGTTACTAACATGTAATAACAAATCACTACAGTACACAACCAGATAATTTAACAAATGATGGATCAGTTCAGGCCTCCAAATCCATGGGTATCAAACCACTTAGCCCTATTTCTATTTCTGTCTCTATTCTTATCTCACTCAAAATATACCAGACACTGAGTATATTTAAATGCCAAATGATTGCGATGCAAAGGGATGGAATGGATTTTTGAAGGATGTATGCTAAGGTACCCAAAATGCTACGAAATAAGACCTCATAGCTGCATCTTTTCCCRTTTTGCAATCCCACGTCACTGAGTACATTATCCATGGCTATTTGCTGAGCTACATGTCTACTGTGAGAGATGAATGCATAGTTGGGGATACATCTTCCTTCTTGGGAAGAACATTAATTCCCTCAGTGGCCCCCACAGTTTGGGATGTTCTCAGATGCAGTGGGTATGAGAACCCCTTACCTCAGAAGTATGCTCTTAACAAATGAAGCAATCAAAACAGTCAGTCATCAATGCCAAGCACAGCAGGTTATTTTTTCCTCCCACAGCTCCAGAGCACAGCACCTTGCAAAAACACCTTTAAGGCTTGATAAGTAAATATACAATCCAACAGGTAACATGTTYTAGAGAGAGAAAATACCAGAAGTCTATAAACATCTGGTCCAATTAAACAAAAACTGATAGCAAACTCCAATTTAGGTAAGCATTAATGGAGTTCAGTACAGGTTTTTCCTGATTTACCTCATAGTTGTCAAGATCAGGATCACAGAGGAACATGCAAATATTATAACAGAAGAATGCCCCTTCATTACTAAAGCAGATACACATAACCAAGAGCAAGTTCTTTGCTGATCTTTCTATAACAACTTTTTACTCATCAATGAGAGCACAGCATGAAAGTAATTAATGTACAAGGACAATAAGAGTCAAAATAAACGATCTCAAGAGAGGAAATCATAGCAGCAGCAGATGGAGGCAGCAGTAAACATTTAAGGTTCTGGCAAGACCCAGTTCTCTCCTCTGGCATTTTTGAAGAAATATTTATTCAGAGTTAAGCATATAAACATAATGGTCAACTTACAATGAAAGGGGGACAACTCTTGAGGGAGACCACTGTCAAACTCAGTGTAGCAGTACTTTATAACCAACTCACATAACCAGCAGATGAACTTCCTTCCTCACAGCACCCTCAGGGACAAAGCTCACTCTTGTAAGTAACTTTACTTTTGTTTGCAACATGCAATTTAAGCCAAGGCTTGAGAAGTTATTTCCAAACCAAAGAATAGAAAGATCTGCTACCAACTGTCTCACACTCACCAGCTTGCAAGTCTACAACCCTTCTATTGACTTTACCAAGCAAGAAGTTGAGCTTCTTGTCCCCTTATAGGCCAGACAACACATGTGAGTGATCAACATTATAATGCACTCCTGAAGCTGGGTTTAAATAGGGTAATAGATTAAATACCTATTAACGGGAAGTCAAAGGGCACAAGAGTGTAATCACGCTTTCAGGAAGCCCTTGAGCCACGGAGGCAGCAGTTTTTAATTGGATTTTCTGTTGAGGCAATTCCTCTTTTGTGATTTATAATGAAGAAACAAACTAGTCTTATTTTGAAATGCTAATTCATTACATAGCATAAGATTAATTAAAAAAAAAAAAACAGAAAAAACCAAACAAAAAAAAAAACCAAACAAAAACCACACAAAACCCTAAAATGAACCAAAGAGACCTCCACAACCACCAAAACCCTGCTCTGAATAACATGAAGGATCTGAAGAAACTATCTAACCTCTCTGCCAAAGAAAGTCTGGAAGGCCTTCTCACACCACTTTACCTCTGTGTAGCAATTCTAAATGCATTAGAGTAAGCTGCCTCAGTACAATAGGGACTAGAGGCAGTTGAAAACATCCCTGCCCTAAGGCTTGAAGGAGTCTGAGACTAAGGAGTGTTACAAGGCTATTCATCCTCACAACTGAATTGAAATTGCATTTAGATGCCATTATTACAACAGCCAGGAACGAAGTCAAATATCTTGGTGAAACACTTYTAGCACCTCCATCCATACAATTAAGGTCCAAAGAGAGCCTCAGGTTTTACTCCACACAGCCACCTAAACTGATGAAGCACTTAAGGCTGAGTCAGGGGTAAAATGTGAACTCTGTTGACATTATAGGGAATTTTGCCATTGACTTCAGTGGAACTACACTATTGCCCAAGAGGTACTAAGAGGTGTTACCGTCTCTTAAGATAATATTGAAAAGCATAAAAGTGTCTTCTATATAATTCAGAATGTACAACAACAAGAATAATAATAATAAAAATAATAATACCATTTCAGCCAACTTCTGAGTGAAGCCTGTTATTTTTTGTGGAATGAGGCATCTCCCAAAAAGACTGCCAATCTTGATTATGAAATTGGATGAAGAAGAATCTAGCGAACTCCTAGGCAAAATGCTAAAACAATGAGTTAGCCTTACAGTTAGAACAATGTTCCTCATTTCTAGCCTGCATTAGCAATGCATTAATTTTGATCACCTTTATCACAATACATTATTTTCTCTAAAATTACAGATATTAACTACCAGAACTTGCTTCTACTACAGCAGCCACAGCATTGATTACAGCAATGAAAATGTTATAAATCTACTAAGAAGTCTCCCCTATAAAAGCCAGAGTCTATTCAATGTAATTAAACAGATTATGACCAAGATGCACCTTAACAACAGCAAAACCATTTAACCACTAGAACAAGTAACCAAGAAAGTCATTATCACCACTATAGCTGGAGAAACAAAGGGCTTTGGGGTTTCATTACAAAACACAAACATTTATTTTGGACTAACACAAAATGAGAGGGTTTGTTTCATCTGAGACATTTCTTTGTCTTACCTTTTCTCTTTCTGTCTTGGTCCATTTAGTAAACAAAACCGAACTATTTTAAATGCAAGAGTCAAAGGATTACGTTTCAAAGTAAAAATATTTTGACATTTCAATTGTTACTTGAAATATTTCGAGTAGTGCTTTATCAAAATGTCTTTTTCAAAATCTTTCTGTTCTGCTTCCATTTTTTGTTTTCTCCACTGAACCAAATAAAAAGATATTTCCTTTTTTCCAGCCCTGCAAAAACATTTTTTTCAGTGAATTTACAATCTGTCAAAATAAAATTATATGTTCATTTACAGAATAGGTAAAATAAAAATCCAAAAGTTGGAGAACAGCATTATTGCCTTCGGTTATGAGAGACATTGAATAGTGAAATATAATGGTATTTTTCAGCCTTGAAATTGATAACATAAGCAAAAAGAATTAGGGAACTTTCTTTGAATGCTAGGTGTATCAGTCATGAATGGTAGATCCTACCTTTTCCACTTCTAGCTCTAGTGCATTCAAATCACACTCAAAGCTCCTAATAAAAAGGCATAGCTGGTGACCCAGTGAAAGTTCCAAGCTATGTCAGCACCCACCAAACCATGCCAGTGACATCATGATCATCTTACCACTAAGCAAAAAATGATTGGGACATAATGCACTGTAGAGTACAAATTGCTAAAAAAAACCAAACAAACAAACAAACAAACAAGAAAAAACAAACAATCCCCAAAATAAATTTTAAAAACCACATTAACTTCCCCAGATTAAAAAAAAAGACACTTAAATGTATTATTTAGACAACCATATCTCATTGATTTCAAAGGGCTTAGCTCTCTTCAATGAGATACCATTGCCTGAATAATTAGATCCCAATGCAGTTCTGAAGATCTGTCCCTTTATCTTCAATCTTTTCAGCACAAGCAGCAGTACTGAGCTATTAAACAAGGGAATGGAAYGGAAATGTGACTTAATTCCCAGTTAAAAGTTCATTTTTCAGAGAATACAATATCATAAAACACTAAGCAAGCAAACAGAAGAGACAATGAAACATATTTTGTTAGGGAACACTTGTGCTATTTCCTCATGAAGTCTGAACACAACTGTTATAGAGATTAAGGGCTCTAGAGAGAAAAGGTGAGCAGCTGAATTAGCTCTACCAAGTGCACAGCACCATGCTCCCAGTGAAACATGGTTATAGAAATCAAAAGGATTTCAAAACTCTGTAGACACAAGCAGAAGATTTATATCAACCAATCTCTCCTTCTGACATATTCACAAATGCAGTTATGTTTTCAATGAATGTCCCACATGAAAGTCTGAGGATGATGTCAAAAGGATGATCTTCACAGTGGAACCATCAAAGAGATTACACTTCTCACTCTCAGGTGTCCAGGAGAGTGGATCTGGTCTACCTATGATTGTTGCCTATTTACTTTTGAACATCATCAGTGAATTAAGGTGGACAATGTCACCACAGAACCTTGACTATTTTTTAGTTCAGAATTAATAGTGTTCTGGTCCCTCGAGGACACCCGCCTGCAATCCCACCAGTCCCACACCCTCTGAAAGTGCATCAGGATCAAAGGTGGAACCATATCTTTACTGGACTGACTAAAAAGAAGACAACATTTCTCTTGTGTCTCTATTCCAACAGCTTGGATAGATTCAATACGCTTATTTTCTCATAACATCTATAGATCATAGGAACAATCAGTGTATGCTCTCCTCAGTTTGCGGTTTTTCTTTCTAGATAGAGGTTAAAAGTTCTGGAGAGCCACATACCAACACAGATGCTGTCTTTAGGTTGCAATTTGATAGACGTTCTCTTGAAAGTAAACATATAGTTGGTTGCAAAAACAGAGGTGGCAGTCATCCTTCTCACTGCTCTCTGGGAAGTAATCGTTTGGAGAGAGACTTTCAYTGCTAAAATGTAGCAGTGTTTTCTGAACAAGAAATATAGATTAAGAGACAATCAATGACAGCCTGGCAACTGATGCTGGGTATAATGGCTAATTACATTACAAAAACACTGTGGTTGCACTGTTTCAGACAACAAAAACAAATAACTCCTTGAACCAGAAGATGCCTTTGCAACAGAGGTTTTCACAGTATCATCCAGACAATGTGGTTCCTGATAACAGCCACTCTCAGACACTGCTAGTATACATGGGCAACAGCACCATCACAGTGTTGTCCTACCCATCTTTGGCCTTATAATCAGAATGTCTTTTAAAACTCTGCTCATGTTGATTACACCGTATTTGTGTACTACCTTCACTCTGCCCTGTTGTTAATATTTGTATTACCCATAAAGGTGTATGAGAGACCAACCACAGAGTAGTTGCATTATAAACTTACAATAGCTGCTTTATAAAAGCCAACCGGTTTATCAAAAGCTGATAGGAAGCAGTATAATGACTTCTGGAACAGAGATCAGACAGATAAAATATTAAGACTCCAGGGGACCTTGAGAGCAGTTATTAATGTCATCCTCATGACCCTCAGCATTCACAGTAGAGGTCAAGCTTTCAGTTTCTCCCGTTTCTGTGTGGGCACCAAAAAAAAGAACTTGGCACAAGGCATGTGAAGCAACTTCAGCAACCTCACCTCTGGGAACAGAAGGCACAGGCATGTGAGAGTTACCAAAAGATGCTTTGGTTCAAACATTTTTCCTCACAGGCGCCAGAGACAGGAATACAGCACAGAGAGAAACTCATCTGATGTGGCCTAACCCACTCAAGAACAGTAACTCATGCACGTGGCAGCCACAGCTCAGCCTGCCCAGAAATTCAGCCCCTGGCTGGCTGTCCCACTGGGAGCAGAGCACTCCTGAAAGTCTTCCCTTGGCAGGGATGCTCTGCATTCGAACATACCTTACACCACATCTCCTCTCGAAAAAAATTAATTTCTTAGAATGATTCTGAACAGTTTCCCCTCACCTGCCCTTGGCTTTGAATTACGCTTCCCTTGAGAAACCAAATTTTAAAAATTAACCCAAGCTCCCAGGCACTGATCCTCATAGGCAGTGTATTTTAAAACAACACAGCCGTCTAGCGGTAGTAGTTGCTGCTGCTGCAAAGAAAATACTCTGCTGCACACATTTGCTGTCCAACACTTGACACCTCTAGAAAATGGTGGGTTTGATATTTTGCTGTTTCATTTGGGTCTAAATTAAGACTTTTTGCCTCTAAACCATGTAGGCACACTCCACTTGCAAAGCTTATTTGGAAACAACTAGGCCTAAGTGTGAGCAAGTTTCTTACCAAACACTGGAAACACAGACATGAATGGAGGCAGTCTCTGAGTGAGGATGGGTCACTGAAATATTCCTAACTCCTCCTGCCTATTCCTCTTCACTCAGCATCCCCTCACAGCCAAATGTTCACTGACTCATGTGAGGTCCCTCTCATATCTTCAATCACTTGCGTGTGTGCATTTTGGATTACACTGCTCCCAAATATTTCCTGGGATTGTGATATTCAAATTCACCAGCATCAACAAGAAGGCAAAAGAGAACTAAGAATTCTTAGCCCATGTATTTTCAGCATAAGATAGAAAAAAAGCACCTAGATTTATGATTTTGATTGTCAAGAAATCATCTTCTGTATTTCTGGCTCAGGGGACAAGAACAAATCTATATCCAAACATGGTGATGGCAGAGTATGACAAATTATGACAATTAATCATTTTTGCTAGCTAGAACATTCTGAACAAAGCACTGAGAAATACAGCAATGTCTGACAAACAAGTAGCCAAGCACTGATTTCTGGACAATAGCAACAGACAAATCACCTCACATAAAACAGGAATGCAACAGCTGGCAGTATCTGTCTAGAGTCTGAAAAAGACACCCCTTGCATTCATAAACCATGCTCTGCATCAGAAGTTTTGAAAAATAAAATACTCTTTAGAATAAACCATCCTAGCGCTAGAACAGCACTACAGACCCGAAATGACCTCTGCCTTTTAGCCCCATTCCTCCCCTGTATTTCTAGCCACTTAAGGGCACCTCCTGAATGGCAGCAACAGCTCCTTGAAGAGACTCAAAGCCAGAAGAAAGGCAGAAATAGCTAATAGCTATTAGTCCTACTCCCTGTGGACCTGTGTCAACTGCAGATTTTTCAGAAGTGGGAGTGTTATGGGCCTTGCTCTCCAAATGAAGGTGAGCCAGTCATTAGGAAGGTAAGGACAGGCAACTGTGTCAATAATGTCATTACAGCAGAACTATTCAGGCCACAGCGTTCCACAACACATGAAACAGAAGAGCAGCCTCTGGAATCTTGCCATCACCATTAAGCAAATAGGAACAGACATCTGCAACTCAGTGTACATGAGCCTCATACCAATTGCTGCATTTTGCTACAAGAGAAACGTGTATTACAGAAGCTGTAATTTCTCCAATTCAGCACAGGCTCCCAGAAGCTAACTGAGCTGTGTTCATCAAACTGGCTGATAAAATCACTTCAGCTCTCAGTAAGAGAGAAGCCTGTAAACTCTATGACAACCAACACCACCACCTACAGAAGTTCTTGACAGGATTTTTTCCTCAGCATGCTCACTACTGTCCAATGCAAACCTCTAGCACAGCAGACGGAAGATAAAGAAAGCACTAGACTTGGGTTTCCTCTCCACAGGAGGGGAAAAAAAATTAACAGCACCTACAGCTTGAGGTAGAATATCGCACTTGCTCTCCAAGCCACTATCAGCTGAAGCCCTCAGGATAAACACAGTCTAAATTTTGTGAAAGCTGATAACTGAGGAAAGACTATGTTTTCATATAACAGCAGCTCAGACCGTGAGTCCCACCATGACCTACAGGTCCTGGTATTCTAAAACATCTTTGCATTGATGTTATCTATTTCACTGCTAAACAGGACATTTACACTCTTCTGTTCAATGCCTCTCATAACCAAACTCAGCCACACTTCAAGAACAGCTCTGATCTCAGGCCGAGTTTATAGTTTTCCTAAYGCACTAAAGTGCACTAAAAGCAACTTATGGTATTATCAAGGGTTAACCTTCAGGATTGTTAATTTGGAGTTCACAGATCAATTTTTGCATTACTTGCAAATGTTCCCACTGCTAAAATATTAATTTGTCTTAATTAGCTGAGCATATAATTTCTGTGTCAGGAAACAAAGCTGTACTGGGCCAACACAGGTATTTCATGTTCTTTTAATTTATTGCTTTTGTTAATAGGTAAGTAAGCAAAAGCAGCTTTGTGGACAGAGGGAGGACAGATCATTTGATTAATTGCTTTTTTCATAGAAGACCTCTTCTTGATCTGAGATAAAGCAGCATCCAGTCATGACTGCGATACTACATATAAATCTGGTGTTAGTCTTACAGCACAATTAATCACAGAATCTCTTTTAAGACTGATAGCCCATCTGGCTTTTCACCCATTTATCACTTCACTGTATTTTCCTGTTTTTTCGCAAATAATTGTTGCTAGCTGCTGTGGGCTGGGGTATGCTAATGCTACTCACTGCACACTGTTGTGAAGTAGCTTTGCTCAGGTCATGGGAACCCCTTTGGGCATTACTCATTGCCTAACAAAAGAAAGGCGTAACAGTTTTGGAAGCACAAGATGAAATCCACTGAAACCAGCGTTTCTTCCTCCAAATCTAATCCCTTACTTGCTCTTTTTTTTAATAGCTATTTTTATGATTCCTAGTTTGCAATTACCCAAACTTACTGTTGTCATCAAATGCAGGGTTTTTTTCAAAGAAGCTTGAGCTATTAATGAAACCATTACTCTCACCTTCTTCTTTATATACTATTGTGCTTAAGGCACTTTAAAATACCTTGGTTTTCCTTTGGCTATTATTACCCTATTTTGCTTTAACACACTTTCACTTTTTTCTGCATGCAATGACACTGTATTTCTGTGCATGTTTCAGTGCACTGCACGGATATGACTCTAGAACTCCTGCCCTTTACATTCTCATTATTTTTTCAGAGGAATTACATACTGCCTCTTCGTGCGATATATTTTAGCATCTCCAGCTCTTAGTGCCTTCTCATGCTGTCTAACTCTTCCCTCACTAGTTTCCTTAGCCCCCCAAACTTGCTTTCTTGAAATCTTTTCCCACCGAACAACCAACCTGTTGCTACGAGGGCAGCCCCAGACGCCAACGCTGGGACCCCAGCCGCCCTCTTGTCTCTCTGAGGAATCCCCCTGTGTCTCCTGCTGGCCGATCCATTTCTCCAACCCCCAGCTCTCAGTGCCCTGTCCTCCGCAGGACACTTTCTGTCATGTCTATCCACTCGGCTGGACAGACAGCAGAGCACTGAGTCCCCGCGCTTTTCGATGCGGATTAAAAGARGTGGCGGTGGAGCGGGGGGCGCGATCAGAGGCCTCCGCGCCGCCACCCGGGGCGGACACCGCGATGACCTTGGCCTGCACCTGCGGGCCTGCCCGGCCCGGGGCCGGCCCGGCCGGCAGGACCCCGAGCCCAGCAGCCGGGGAGCGCGGGGCCCCACCGAAGGCGGCCGCCTGTGGGCGGGGGCGGCGTGGCGAGCGCGGGGGCGGCGTGGCGAGCTCGGCCCGGCGCCGCTCCGCGCCCGGCGGCGGCGGGGCGCAGTGCGCAGGCACGGCGCGGGAGCGAGCGGCGCTCCGGGCCGTACATAATACGTGCTGTCTGGGGCCGGCGCGGCGCAGAGCGGAGATGGGGCCGGGGCGGGACAGCCGCAGTTAGCGCCGCCAGCGCGGGGCTCGCCGGCCGAGGGCAACGCCGGGAAGGACAGGTAACCGCGGGGCCGCCGCTCCGGCCCGCTCCGCAAACTTGGGCTCGGCACTTCGGCGGGGGATCCCGCGACCGCCGGCGGGCTCACGGCGGGGGGACGGCGCGGAGTATCCCGCGGAGCGCACCGGCCGCCYGGCGGGGTGCAGCGGGGCGACGGGCTTCGCCTGCCGGCTCGGGGGGTGCGGCTGTCCCGGGGCGGGCTGGTGCCGCGCTGCCCCGCCGGGGCTCGGGGAGGGGGCGGCCGGGCCGGGCTTTCCTGTGTCTCCGGGGCACCGCCGCGCCGGGAGGGTCGCGGGGGCCGAGATCTCCGTCGCCGTGCGGGCGCTGCGGAGTTCTTCCGCTCCGGCCGGGAAGCGGGAGATGGAGAGCATCCCGCTTCGGCCCCTGGCGGCGGCGAAGCGGGCGGGGCCGCGTCCCCCAGGGACACAGGCGAAGGTGCTGCTCGCACCCCTCGTGCAGGGCAGGGGTGCAGAAGTCGCCCCGGGAGGCAGCCGGGGACCCCGGCCGCCCTCAGGGAAGCGGCAAGAGGGCTTCTTCCCGCAGCCTCGGGCGAGGGCAGGGCACCGGGACGGGCGGAGCGCGGCTCGGGCTCGGCCCCGGCCCCGGCCCCGGCCCATCCGCTGGCCCGGGAAGCGCTGGGAGCTGAGGTGGCATCAGAAAGGCACGTGGGAGACTACTGTCGGGGACAGGCTGCTTATTGAAGTGTTCACCCTTCACTCGCTCTCTGTAGGTAAGGACTGGAAACACGGCCCTCTGAACAGAAGGGTCAAAGTATGTAAGTCTGAAGAAGGGGGAGGGCGGCTTCACCCGTGCCAGCCGCAAGCATTCGTGGCTTACGTTCAGTGACAGTGTGGTGTCACAGAGCAGTGACACATCTTTATTTCCATTTGTTTTGCTTTTCAAATGCCAATTCCTAGGGGTTTTTTTTTGKTTTTTTTTCATGTGTTCAAGCCTTGCACAAGAAAGCAAAGTATTTGGAAAATTTATGGGCTAATTTTTCATGGAGCTTGCTCGTCTTTTAATCTGTCTGTTCACCAATCCAGTCACATCTCAGATCAGCAGAGGATAGTAAAGCTCAAAGTAAACAGGACAGCTTTTGCCATGGAAACAAAAGTTGCTAGGGGATAGATTGCTACTACGCAGTGGAGTGCTCTGAAGCTGTGATCCTACATCCCACATTTTCCTAAGCACCTTGGGTTTAGGCACTGAAAAACTTACTGATTAAGCCACTTCTCACAGCCTGGATGCATGCTCTCAGATCGTGCATAACAGATTTGGGTAACAGCGACTCTCTTTTTCGCAAAAGTTTCCCAACATTTCAGCATTTAGTTTCTCAGCCCTGAAGGCGAGACATGCAAATACACATCAACACTGAAGAGATCATAGCTACTGCAGTATTTATTCATCCARTGTAAATTGATGCTGTGACACACGTTCGCTTCTTAGTTGCAGAGAACTGTTTTCTCTCCAACTCTTTCAGTTCCTCTGCCCCATCTATAACGAGCAAGAACAACATTATATTTACATTGCAGCTGAGAGAAGAGACCATCTTAGGCCAAATTACCAGGCTGCTTCATATAGGGCTGGGGAGCTTTCTCTTCTCTCTAAGGGGCAAGATATTTTGCAAAATATAGGAAATTACTTATAATTGAAAGAGTCTGACCATGAAGAAAATGTTCAGTAGAATTAATATTATGCAGTGCTTGAAAAGAATTAATGATTCTGGCAGTCCTTTTTCTTTTTTTTCCCCTTCCATTTTAAAAGGTCATACTGCTTGATGCTRTCGCAACTCTTTGAAGTATAAGATCATTCTTTTGTTTTCTATTTCACCTCCCAACTGTTATTTATCATTTTGCTCGTACACCTGACCAAAGCCACCTATTAGCCTTTTAGATTGCTGAGGAAAAAGACTCTAAGCGTCATGTAAGTGATTCCAGGCTGTGTGGTCCTTACAGACAGTTCTTCATCAGGCTGCTAGAAACACTGCATCCTCGTTTTTCTTTCTTGACTAAATCTACAGACAGTGCAATGAATGCAAGATCATGTTTGTACAGCTTTCTGTCATGTCACATTGAGTTTTCTTAAAGTGATTACAGTAACTAAAGTTGCTGGTTCAGACTCAGCAATGTGCCTCACCTCCTTTCTGAATGCTCCTGGTGGCAGCTGGAGTAATACGAGTAAGCTTTGGCAGGCCACGTTACCTGGTCGTGTTAATTCTGGTTCTTCCCTGTGTTGACCTTATGGAGTCACTTACATCTGGGGAAAATACTTCCCATTCTGCTCATTGTATGATGCTCAATTTGCTTACCTGAATGACTTAGGTTGGCCAGGAGTTAAGCATAATTTGTTAAACAGGTAGGGTTGATGTGAGAATAAAGATCTAATTAAGGACCCAAGAGAATGAGTCTCTGCAGAACTTTAGTTCACCTCTTTACTTCATTCTTTTTCTGATGTGCGAGATGAAATCTTTGCTTAACCAAAAGATGGGTTGAGGGATGTGGATGTGAAGCGTTCTTATCCCTGAAGTATAGGCAGTGTGACCCTGTGTGTGTGAGAAGTGGAGCAGCTGTGGTAAACTACACCATTTTTTCCTTTTCTGCTTTGCCCCTAAGGTATTTTTATGAGGTGGGGAGAACTCTTCAGTGCTTGTGCTGTGGAAGATGGCAGCTAGCTGTTGAAGAAATGGTGGCAGTGAGAAAAGAGGACTTCTTTTCCTCTGTTTTTGGGTAGGGAATAAACAGCAGAAGGAGGAACTCCTGAGGGAAAAAGAAGAGTTCTTTTGCAAAAGAACAGGCTCCAAAAGTAGAATAGCTTGCCGCTTTTCCCCACAATAATCCAGATTACATACTTAAATATATACCACAATTATTTTTTTCATACCTCAAAGCTTCGTAGCATTATAAAAAAGCGCAACAAATGTCCTGGTTTCAACTGGGATAGAGTTCCTTTTTTTCTCAGTAGCCAGCACACTGCTCTGTTTTGGATTCAGTATGAGAACAGCGTTGATAACACACTGATGTTTTGGTTGTTGCTTAATGCTTACCCTAAGCCAAGGATCTTCCCAGTGTCTCATGCTCTGTCAGTGAGGAGCTGCAGAAAGGGCTGGGAGGGAGCACAGCCAGGACAGCTGACATGAGCCAGCCAAAGGGATATTCCACACTACAGAGCATCATACCCAGCAGAGAAACTGTGGGAGTTATCTGGAAGGGGACAGTGGCAGTTGGGGGACAAGGTTTGGCATCGGTCAGGGGTAGTAAGCAACTGTATTGTGCATCACTTGTTTTTCTTGGGTTTTATCTCTCCTTTTTTTATTTGTTATTAGTATTATTGTATTTTACTTTGTTTCAACTGTTCTTATCTCAACCTACAAGCTTTATTATTGATTTTCTTCCCTGTTCTACCATGATGGTGGGGATTACAGGTGAGCGAGTGGTTGCAAGGTGCTTAGCTGCCAGCTGGGCTTAAGCCATGACACAAACAAATGTTTTCCAATATATTGATTGTTGTTGGAAATGTCAGTGTTAGCTATGTACAACTTGACACAGGGTGGCCCAGGAGCGAGCAGGTGGCTCACCTGGTCAGCAGCTGGTGCTGCACAGGAGTTTCCTGCTGTCTCAAGGTCTCTGTCCACCCTGCCTGTTTTTCTGCCTTTCCTCAGAAGGACAGCACSTGGAGCACACTCTGAAGGACACTGGTGCTGTACTATCAGCAGAGAGCAAGCCCATCCACAGAGTCAGAGAAGACTTCTTTAATTTCGTAAAGATTTACGGTGGCTGAAGTGGAAAAGGGAAGCTTGCTGGGCATATAGAGGCAGTTYTGGGTTCAAAAAAGGGGCTCCTGACAGAAGCTGTGCTTGGTGCTACCCCTGTTGCTCTGCAAAAGTTCAGCCACCAGCARTGTTCCCTCTGACCCTTGGCAGGTCCCCAGCAAAATGTGGGCTGCCTCCTCCACTGGGTCATGACTTTTGTGAGAGCCTTGAAACCTCATCACAGAGTTGTAAGAGAGATATTTACAATTAYAAGATGTTGAGATCATGAAATACCAAACTAAATGCATATTAGATATACAAAATAAGGAAAACCCCAAGATGACCGGTTTCTCTAAAAAGGAAAAAGCAAATCCTTCTTTATTCCTGAGCCAAGAGTGCAGATTCCCAGAGGCTGGAAGTTCAGTGTTTATACCAGCAGTGATTTCTAGCAGAGCCAGCCAAAAGCTTTGTTCAGACTGTTGCTATTCCCCATCAGTATTTTCTGGGTTATCCTTCATTTGAATGTACCAGTGTTTGTTTTTCTTGCATACTTAGGTATTTCATACCCAGCAAGATCATCCATTCCCAAAGGGCAAGAGCTCTGTAGAGCTGCAAAACTGGGAGGTCCCAGCTGCCATGAGCACATCAGACCTCCCTGCCTCTAGGTGAAATTGCTGTGGCAATCTGATGGACTGCTTGAAGCTGGTATAAATTGAGCCATGACATTCAGATGCAAGTTCTGATTAACAGTTCCCTCTGGACTAAGGTTTTTTTGAACTTCTCTAAAGAGAAGCCAATCAGTTTAAGTAACATTGACCTATTGGTCAAGTTGTTTTTAGGGGCTAGTATTATTTCAGTGAATTCAGTAGTGTCACGCCAGTGCAAGGAAGTTCAGGCCTTGGACTTGCACAGTTAAATATGGATTTTGTGTGTTAGGAGAACTTCCATAAGTGGAAAGAGTAAGACACTTTGTTGGTAGTTTTCATAGAGGGCAAAATTCTGATTTTATTAAAGTCAACAGGAGCTTGGGCATTGACTTCTCCAAGAAAGCAGTACTTGGAGCAAGTTTAATATTTCCATTTCACTCTCATTGAGCAGATTGGTGCTGTTATGGAATTCCATTTTTATTTTTTTTAACTATCCATATTTAAGTACAAGTTATATACTCTTTTAATCTGTCTAGGACTTATTTTGCCTGTCTCCCATGGCTGTGACTTGTATATCAAGGCTTAGTCCTGCAATTCAAAAGTTCAGGAAAAAAACATTAAGAGAACCCCTCTTACCCAGCAGTTTGGAAAGTTCTGAAGGTGGCAAACTCCAACTGACTGACAGAGGCAGTCTGGAAGAGAGGCAACATGAGCCCTTGAGGGATGCTGGATTTTGTTACCTGGCACATCCTGCTTTTTTCAGTCTCCATGGAAACACAGTAGCACACTAGTGTGAAAGCTGGGGAGTGAGCACCCTGCGTACGGGAGGAAATGTTCCCTGCAGCACCTTTGGGCTGTGCTGTGCCAAGTCACTGAGTTCCTTGGGTTCGCTTGAGCTGAGTCACTGCGTGCAACTCTACCCAGCTCATTTCTAGGTTTGGAAAAAATTGAAGGAAAGGTCTCCCCTGGGCCACTTTTTTCCATGACATCTGGAGATTTTGCAGCCATCTTTGCTCTCCCGCCACGTTGATAATGATCAGCTTCTTTGTGRAACCTCTGGTTGCAGGTAGGAAGGATGAGCTCCTATGCTGACATCTGCGGGTCCAAGCACGCGCAGGGCAGCTCCGAGGGAGGGTACCAGCGCTACGGAGTTCGGTCCTACCTGCATCAGTTTTATGAGGACTGCACAGCTTCAATTTGGGAGTATGAGGATGATTTTCAGATCCAGAGATCGCCGAGCAGGTGGAGCTCTGTGTTCTGGAAGGTACTACCTGTTGCTTTTTACTGGAGAGAGAAATTCCTGTTTCAAGACTTCCCCTCTGTTTTAAGTATTCATCCAGAAAGGCTGTTTGTTTCTCAGTCTTGCCTGAGACGGCCACATAACTATGTCTGAAAGCAGAGCACTCTTACCAAAATACATCGGCTCCCAAGGGAGTTCTGGGTCTTTGGATCATCTAGTTTCTCTGTCCCAAAGTCATTGAAACACCAAAGTCTTATCTGGGAACCCCACATATATCTTGAAAGTGTAGTTTAGGTCTGCTCTGCACCCACAATAGTCCTGCCAGATTGTTGGGAATCAAACTGGTAGGTTAAGAGCAGAGTGTGACCAAAAGATCTCCATTAAGGTTAAGGAACTTGACAGAATTGGAGAAGAGCAGAGGTTGGATGGCCTCCCAGGCCATCCAGTCCCTACCCTCTTGATAAACATTCCCTCCAGCAACATTCAGTGTGAACCAAATTTTGCACTTACACTTGAAATATGCTATAAACACTCTGTGACCTGTTCACAGCAATAGCAACTTCCATCTAATCGCTGACATCTCATGAAGTAAAAGCATGTGGTGGATGTGATACAGACTATCAGCAGGGACTGAACTGTTGGTGCTCACCACCATCTAAAGCTAAAGAAATAATCAGTTACACAGCACAAGGGTTAAACTGTGATCCTCTCTCTGATGGGGCCTTTCAACAGGAAATGCTATTTAGAGATAGCGATGCCAATGCCATTGTTTCCAGAAATATCAATACTCAGTTATATATATAAGCTGTAAAAAGACAATCTTTCCATGCATTCTAGTTCTAGTAGGGCCTCATATAGCCTATAAGAAAAATACCAGCCTTCTAGCAGACAGAACTGTATCTGCAAGACACAGTGAAAGATAAATGCTTCCTAGGAGCACTTACCAACTGAAAACTGGAAAGGGAAATGGAAAAACTGGAAATTAATTGGGGCTCTGTTTGTTTCTTTGTTTTCCAGGTCGGACTCATCTCTGGGACGGCTTTTATGCTGATAGGTGTAGCTGTTCTGATAGTGGGTTTCCTTGTGCCACCAAAAATCGAAGCCCTTGGGAAAGATGATTTTGTTGTTGTGGATACCCGTGCTGTTCAGTTCAATGGGTCCCTTGATATATGCAAGCTGGCAGGAGCAATCTTGTTCTGTGTTGGAGGGTCCACGGTGGCAGCATGTCTGCTGATGTCTGCTTTTGCTAAAAGTTACTCCAAAGAAGAGAAGTACCTCCAGCAAAGATTTAAAGAGAGAATAGCTGATATAAAAGCCCATGCAAACCCAGTCACAAAAGCGCCAGCACCAGGAGAATCAAAGATACCTGTCACTTTGTCCAGAGTTCAAAATGTCCAGCCTTTATCTGAAACCTGACCCTTCCCTTAGGTTTTGTTTCTCACTCGTAGATCCCTTTAACTGGAAAATACCAGCCCTTGTTGGCATCCGTGCTAGTCAAGTACGACATCCAGTGCTCTGCTATATAAACAYGCAGCTGATGGGGGAGCTGCTCCAGTAAAAATTTAGGATTGGGAAAAAGGAAATTATGTGATCAGACCTGTGACCAATATATTCAGTATATTTGAACGTTTTAATCTGTGTGGGTCCAATAAATTCTTGAAGCAGTGATGAGGTGTTTAAYTTATCAGATTGCATCCCTGGAAAACCTAGGGTGCGTCTATGACAGCTGTACCAGGAACAGCCTACATCCCACTATTTAAAGTTTAGATGAATTTGCTATTTATTTAACTTAGTTAATTTGTTTAATTTTTTTTGCGTTTAAAATACTGTTTAGTCTTACATTTCCCACCTGGTTCTGCTGTCTGGGAAGCCAAGATTCTGCCCTTGTAATTTGCACTTGTCCTCCTGTCACATGCTACAGTCTGTATCAAAGTAATACTGCACAGGTAAAACGTACATGTCAGTGAGTACCCTTAATTTGATCCTGGCACATGTCACTTGCCAGCAATGTTACTTTCTGGAAAAGAGTGGATCCAGAGTTACAATTACCTGTGCTAAAGTGCCACTTTTGTCTTAGTCATTGCCATGTTAACAAAAACTACAAACAAAATAAAGATAAGGAATTCCTATGGGAGGAGGAACATCATACTTGTGTGTCTTTGGTTTGATATTGTTTCTTTCATTATATTGTGTTATGTTTGAGGCTAATACAAAATGTTTTAGTTTTGGCTGGGTGTGGACTAATAAATGTGATTTGACATGCCCAGGCCCTGTATTCTGTCGGTACATTAATGCCATGTTAGATGATCTCAACATACATATCTAAAGACATTTTGAAAAGCTGTTTATATTTTTATAGAGAATAGAAAAAGTTATGCTTAACAAGATACATTTGTGTAAATGCTACCTTAAGACTTGTCCTTTCATGGAAGACCCTTAATTATTTTCTCGCCCAAGGCAATTATTCCACTGTCTTAATCTATGGATTTAAATTAAACTGTATAAAGAAAGATGTGACATTTGTACTCTCTGACAATATGTGCCACCTTATAGTTCTGTCTATTTTTTGAATGGATTGAATAAAATTCTAGGCGTGAGCCAACTGTGGATTTTGTGAAAAGTTTCTTTCTAGTCAAACAGGTTTCTCAGTAGATTTAAGAACTCTGAAGGAGAAATCAGCACGTGAAACTCACTGGTCTCCTAATGCAATCTGTGTTTTCATCTTCCAGCAGTGAGGAAGCCACTTTGGTGCTGAATCAAACAGATTCTGCCACAATAATGACAGGTATGTGGTAACAGCTGTGCTCTTTCCCTTGCTGATAAMACATTTTGTGGTCTGTGACACTCAGTTCATACTTACACCTTCAGTAAACCAGATCATGTGTTTGGAAGTTTCAGCTGGATCTGCAGTGATTATCATGGCTGACAAAAGCATGGGAAGTAAAATTTTCTTCTGCGAAGAAAGTGCCTATCTTGGCAACAGAATTGCAGTGTGCAGGCATTAGTACTGGAAAGATGGACAGTCTAGAGCTCATCACGTGCACACGGACACAGAGACTGAAACAAAGTAGGTGTTAAGGCATCTGGCAATTCACTGGCACCCATATATTAGAAATGCAAAAGCACATTGCACCCTACATTTAAAAATAAGATTGTAATCTCAGGGGAGAAAGAGATGAAGCAGTGCTGAAGAGGAAAATATCAGGACTGGCAAGATGAGGAGCTCTGTATTTATAAAGCAAGCCATCAAGGACAGGCATGAGGGGTAGGGATTACTCACAAGGCACATGGAAGGACTGGGAGAGGCTGTCACCACCACTGTTAGTTATTCCCAGGTAGAGAGCATACTTAGCGTTTCCTGTGCAGGTTGCAAGGAATGTTGTTTACTGTTATTGGCTTTCACTGTTGTCAGGCTCTCGGTGTGTGGGCAGCAGAGTCAAGCTGTCCTGGCCTTTTCAATTGAGAGTTCTTAATTGTGCATGGAGGAAATGTGACATTTTAAGTTTTACAGTGAAGCTCACAGAAGGAGATGAGAGCAAGGGCTCCTGTAGCTATTACTGAGTCCCTTCTCTCCACCTGCCTTTTGTTAACACTGTACTGGAAGTTTGGCTGAAAAACCAGCTGGAAAAGAAAGCAGAGGTTGGGCTAGTTTACCCAAACTAGCTATATGGGTAAATAGTTCTCCTTAAAACACACTCCACATGTAGATACACAAATGCAAGTGCCACTAACTTTTCATCCAGAGGACAACTGACCCAACAGTTAATGGATAGAGCTGATCCAAACATCAGGTGCTCAGTCACATTGCACAGAACTGAACATGCTTTGACAGTACAAAAGAGGATGAGTCATGGCATGGCATTATCCAGATGTTAGGGAAAAAGAAACACCCTTGAGGATCTTACCGAAGCTTGCTGGGATAGGAAATGCAGTTGGGATTTCTCAGCAGCAGCAAAGCTGATCATGTTGTCAGGGCTAACGTTGCCACACACGTTTCATCTCATTAAACCCTTGTTTTGGTTGCTTAGAGCTTTTCCAGAATTGAGACCTCCAGAGGCTGCAGTCCTTCACAGCAGAGAATCAGTGCCACACAGGGCTTTTGTAGAAATACTGAGCAGAAAATTGCTCTGTTTCTATTAAGAAGCCACATACTGGAAAGATTAAGACACGTTAAAACATTTTCCAGATCCATTTTCTTGTAATGTTTTAACACCTTCACCCTCTGGTGCAGAAACTGAAACATCAGCAAAAGGCAGTGGAAATGTACTTTTTGCTGTTCTCATGGAAAATACCTATGATAGGGCCTCCAGCTGGGAAGCAGCAAGAGGCAGTCAAGCCCCCTGGGAAACGTCTAGTGAGGTTGAGGTCAATCTGTCCCTGCACATATCATTTCGTTACCACGTAACTTTTTCACTTTTCCCATCGCCTCCAATTGCAGCCACATACTCGACTCTGGGATTGCCTCAGATTTCCCCTCCAAGCATTGACTGCCATCACCTTTCCAAAGGGCACATTAATGGAGACACTAGTGCAAATAAAATATGGCTTAAGCAGCCAAGCTCTTCTTTTTTCAACCCTTTGACCTCCCCGCTCCAGACGCTTCTTTCAGTTTCTTCGTGCTCGCCTTATTTCTTGCCCCTCTTTTAGCCTGAGTTGGCTTGAATTACAATGCAACCCCTCCTAGACCAGCACCATTTTCTCTGTAATTGTGGTGAAAGAAATCAGTTTTCATCTGAGTAGTAATCACTGSCTTCATTTTGGTTAATACATGCTCTCCTGAAAGTTAGCTGTGCTTCCCCAGCACACTGTGCAGAAAAGGCTTCTCTTGCATCCGTYCTATCCTCCCCACTCCAGGCTGTCTCGACCCCTTTATTTCCCATTTTTTCCCAGTGCATGGTGAATCACAGGCAAAAGGCAGAGACACAGAAATGTTCCTCCTCTTGAGCTGCCTGTAAGCAGATTTAATTCCCAGTTTCAGCTACAGCCTGAGCCTGCCATTTCCAAGTATGAGATTTTTAATCATGCACAAGTACAAGCAAACAGCTCTTCATGAAAGCAGCAGCAGMAGAAGAATGAGGAGGCTGCAGAGAGAGGTGTTTGGCTGGGGGAGAGCAGCAGCACAACCTGCAGACCAGGGAGGCCACTCAGACCCCGAGGACATGAAATACAAAGGAGAGAGCAAAATGCAGCAAGTACCTTAGTTAGATGCACTTYCCCAGCAGCTTTCTAGGAAAGGGCTAAGAGTGGAACAATTTGGGTAAAATAAAGGAATTAGCACTTGGGATTATTCAGCACTGACCGGTCATGCTGCCATTGCAGAGCAGACTGCCCTCTCAGCTCAGCATGTCAGGGGTAGAGARATGATACAATACAAGCTGCATAAGTAGGCTTTGGAGGCACAGCCTCACTCCTTCCTTGTCCTACCCCTTCCACAGCTGAAAGAAGCAGCATCTCTACAGAGCATTACCCTGCACCAGTCATTTTGGGTTAATGCCCATGCACCTCTTAGAGAAACCATGTTTGAGTTTCACCAGTTCATCCCCATGGATGTCCCAGTTTGTCCCAGAGGAACATCACTGTAAATGGGAAGACCTACATGGTATCCTCCTATTTCCAATATTTAGAGACTGTGTGTGATCCTTCTGGAGTGTTCTGGTCTCTGGGCAAACAATCCATCCACACCCTCATTTTTCTTCAGTTCTTATGTGGACGTGTGGCAGACCACACAGTGTGCATTTCCTGCATCAGTTCACTTGATGCACATTAAGCAGGGCAAAGCTCAGTTTTGCTGTCAGATAATTTACAGAGGTATTGGGATGAAAATAATCTCTGCATATTGACGGTAGGTGAGGCAAATGCTTCAAACAGCCCTTCAGAGAAAAGAGACAGCATCCAATAACTTCTTTTAGTGTTTTTATTTCCTAATTATTTACAGCTGATTTTTGAAGGCACACTTTTTTCGATAATTTACCATTATGGAAAAATTGTACTTTTGCAAATGAAGATGGGAGACCAGTTTTAAACAATGCTAATAAGCTAGTCAATTTAACAATGTATGTTACACTGCTCCAGCAATTTCAGCCTCAAAACTCATGGCTTCAGGCCATCTCCTAGCTAAAGGCACCCTTCAGCCTGAGGCTAGGAGGATGTGTTGTTGTTATTGTTGTTCAGTGGGTGAGAGGCCTTTCTGGAATGTCATTATTTCCTGCCTCTGGTCACCTGATGACTTGAGCATCTGCTTCTCTTTCCCTCCCTGCCTCCTCCAGAGACCTCGAGCCCTGACAATTCCTTCCTAAGCCTCCTCAGCAGCAGGGGTGAGGTGAGAGGGATCCCTCTGTCCCAGGAACATCTCTTGGAGCGGGTGCAAAATGTGCCTGCCTGAAGTGGCAGGACCGGGGAGGCAGATCTGCAGCACGGGCAGGAGGGAGATGAAGGGGGAGAGAGGCGAGTGGGAAGGAATCCMCAGGGAGGGCTGGTGAAACGCAGCATTTCAACCATCAGTTTAGTCATCTGTCAATGAGTATCAGAATAGACAGTTAGTGAATATTGAAAGGACAGAAAAACTTGCTGCAGGTCTAGAACCTGTGACTAGAACAACTTAAGTACGGTGGATAAAATCTTCGTGGAAGTAGAAATTTTAAAAAAGCAAATCAACTTTTACAATCAATATTCTGTCCCCTGCAGATGGCTAGACAAGCACAGGGACCTTATTGTTGGACAAGTGCAATATCTCTAGTGGGAGGACACATTTTTTCCTTTAGTATACTATGATAAAGAAATCTCTTTAGACAGCTCTTGCACAGAATGGGTTTAGCTCTCAGCTGACCCCTTGGAAAGGCATTTTTCCTGAAACTGGAGCAAGTTTGTGCCAAGACAAAACCCCTCACTTCAAAGGTTACCAAACACAGTCACTATCTCCAAGGAGCACGAGTCGGAGAGTGCCCCAGTATCCCTCACATGTGGGCTGACTGGGTMTCTGGCTCACTGCCTTGTAAGGACACACAAGTGGGCTCATCTGCACCTGCCCTTGCATATCAGAAGTGACTGAGCAGGCCCTAAGCAAGACACACCATCAATGCAAAGCAGAGCAGAGGCAGTCACTGAGACCCAAGACAGCCACAGGAGCCAGTTCCAGCTCCTTTCAGGTCTGGCCTGCATCTCAGCTTTTAGGGCAGAGGTGGCCCCAGCACTTTCCCAAAAATCAGCATAGCAGCCATGTGAACTCCCACGTGCTCCGAGAGCCAAGGTCTCAGATTGCCCCAGAGTGAGACATCACCGTCTTATGACATGGGAGGAGTAGTAGGAGCTTGGTCCCTTGCAGTGAACAGCAGTTGAAGAGAGATGATTGCAGCACATGCAGTCAGCCCCTCTGTAGGTTAAAATCACAACAGAATGGATGGCAAAGACCTTGTGCTCACCTCCAGGTGATCACATAACTGTGGAAAATGATAAATTTAGTTTGTTTGTTTAAATGTGCCTTATGTTTAACCATATGTCTACATGAGCCACAACAAATCTTTGCTCCCAAATGGAGCATTCTCTGGGTCCTCCACCCTTCCTCCATCCCTCCAGCAGCAGGACTGCCCTCTGAGGAGTGCCTCAGCATTGCTCTCCAAACCAAACTGCTCTCCCTTGGGGCACCATATCCGTTTAGCCTGAGGTATGACAGGAAAACATCCTCCAGATCACAGAGAAGTTCACCTGCCTTAACCATTGGCATAAACCTTGAAGGCCTCAGCTCAAAAGCAGCACCCAAGAGGCTTAGCTATCCTACCTTCATTATCCTGGGACAAGCCACCTACAACCACRTGGTCAGGATACTTTGAACAATGAACCCTTTGGTCATCTTGAAGGAGGCCTTGGGCTGCATGAAAAGGAGAAATAGTCTTCATCCATATGTCTTTCTCTGCAGAAGAAAACTACTTTTGAATAGTGGATGCAAATCCTAGCCCTTTGCCTCACCAAGGTGATTTCTGTTCGGTGCTAACTCTGTGGGGGTCAGTGGGAGCAATAAGTGAATGAGGGGAAGGTGTAAAGCTCAGGTTACTCTAAAGATGCCAGCCTTGCATCAACAATTTCTAAGGGAGAAATAATGTGGAGTAGAGGCATTATTTTTAGAAATATCCTTTCTCACAACCAAACTGGAAAAAGCAAATGCAGCAGAGAAGCAGGAGGATGAGGAGATTGTATGCAGTGATGAAACCACAACCCGTGGCAGCAGAGGAAACAAGGGCAATGTCTTTATGAGGATACTAAGCTAAGGGTCCAAAGTGCGGTGGCAGTGTGGCTGCTCATCTCTGACACCATCACTGCATCACTGAGACACAGGAGTTTAAATCAGTCAAAACCTTAGTTAAATCAGAAGTCCTTCCCAACAAATACAAGGAGAAAAGTCTATATATCACTGAAGTCTGAATACATTTTCTTTGCTGAAGAGCAGGAGAATTCACTGACCTACATGAACACAAACCCAAAGTACCCACCCTCTAAGTACTTGCTGATAAAATAGCAATTCCCTCCTATCTTAAGCATTGATTTTGTGGTATCCGAATTCTGAGCTCCTTGCAACTGGTTTATCCACAAAACTGCTTCAGCTGAAGGCTGGAGTGCTTATTTCTCCCCTGGAGCTGGCTGTTCCCATCTTCTCAAGCAGCAGTCCCAAAGACTCCCATCAGTTTACCTCTTCCCAAGCACAYACAGTTCCCAGCCACTGAGATACTCAAGAGTATGGGAAAGTCTTGCTTGGCTAGAGAGGAAAGCGGGGCTGGGAGTTAACTTGTTGAGAGTTAATTTGTCTTAATGACAAATATCTATAAGAATAATCTCATTTTAAAGAGGAAAAAAAGCATAAAATAAATGGTGTAATTTTGGGGTCTTTTCAGCATTGACAGGAATTGTCCTACCAGATGTTGCATTAAAATTGGAATATGCATTTCTAGCAATGCTTTTTTGTTCTACAGTGTTGAACAGCTTTTGAAGAAGGAGGAAATGTAAACGTTTTCATATTTGAAAGCTTAAAATCTGAGCAGGATTTTTTTTAGTTTCTGACAGAGAGAGGATGAGAAAGAAGAAAGAAAGAACRGCCCTAAACTAAGAAGAATGGAAAGCGATGCAGTAAGCCTTAAGATAGGTACTTTCCCTTAGATCCTTATAAAACCTTTTGTTCAATGTCTCAACAGAGTACTCCACTATGGGGAAAATGTCACATCATTCTGAATGGTGAGTACAAAGTGCTCTGCTGCCAAGCAGAGGGACCTTGACAGCCTGGAGAAAGAGGGTGGCAGGAACCTCCTGCAGCTCAGGCAGGGAAGAGCCAAGTCCTGCMCACAGGGAGGAACAAGCCCTTGCACAAGTCGATGCTGGGGCACTGCTGTGCAGGCACCTGGGTCATGCTGGATCCCAGGATGAGCCCCAGTTTGAAGCTGTCAAAGTGCCCTTGGGGCAAAGGTGGCTGATGGCTGACGGCACCCTGGGCTGCAGTAGACAAAGCCTTGGCAGCAGGTGGAGGGAGGTGACCTTTCCCTTTGTGTCCAGCTCTGCACTGCCCATGCAAGGCAGACACTGGGCATACTGGAGAGAAGTCCCGCACCAGTGGCTCCCTCAGCTCCACGCCAGTGCCCATTGGAAGGTGGATCAGTGGGAGCCAGCAGCCTCCAGAGACAGCAGGGGAGAGCTGTGCTGGCACGAGCCATGCTGGCAGGAGGCAAGCACTCCGTGATTCCCATATGCAGAGCAGGAGGCATGCCCGTGATTCCCACATGCAGAGCCTGGCCAAGGGGCGGGCAGCCTGCCGGTAGGGAGGCATGGGGGCACTTCCATGTCCTAGATCCCTTGGTCTAGGCTGGTGGAGGGCCTGGCAGACATGCAGATGGCTGCCTTTTACCCTCCTCGGGCTGTGCGGCCAGTGGGGTCAGCTGGTGTAGGAGGGGTAAGGGATGGAGGAAGGGTCCTGCAGTGCCTCTGAGGGAGTGGAGAGGCTTGGGAGCCACCAGGAACACCACCATGTCGATGCTGGCAGTGCAGGGAGGAAAAACCTGCCTTGCAGGGCAGAGAGCCTGGGAGGGCAGAGGGTCCCAACCCTGCCAGGCTCAGGCTGCTGGTGCTCAGGGGTGGAGGCTCACTGGTGGCTCTCTAAGAACAGCCTGGTTCTTGCAGGATCGTCCCAAGCAAGGTTCTCTGAGAGCCCCATCGGCAATGGGGCTTTGCTGCTCACCTGGTTAATGCTAGAGACCTTTTAATGTTTTGGTAACACATGTTGCAGTAAAGAGTGGATTCTTCTTGAATTTTCCAAATCCTCTCCCCTTCCTTATGGCCTCTGTAGCTTCCACTAGCTCCCAGGCTGCTATTTCCTTTTTACTTCAGGGCTTCAAGAATTCTGAGCTTGGTTCAGCAAAGCACCAAAGTGGGCACATAGCATAGGAAGATATGTCACCCTTTTTATGAGGTTATTACTAGATTTAGGTATATTTTCTTGTGTAATTTCAGCTACAACCAATAATACTTTTCCCATCACCGACATTATAGGAAGATTAAATTATTAATATGCCCRTGATTTATGTGTGCAGTGTGTGTGAGCACMCAGCAAATGCCTTCAGTTACAGCACTCACACACTTCTATAAGTAAATGGATACAAGTGTGCATATGCACAATAATCTGCAGTGAGCAGATGGCTCCACTGTCTATTGCCATGTCCACAGCACTTCTTTTGATTAAAACTTAGATTGAAGGCTGTCAGCCACCCAAAACAAAACATCCTTGAGTGCATCCCATTCAATCATTCTGATTGCAAACTACTTAATAAATGCACCYTTMCTGGAGMTACTTCATTCTGTACTTCCATTTATCATCTAACAGTTGTTTTAATGTACTTTTGGGGTAATCAATCAAAAGACACAAGCAACAATCCTTTCCCTATATTTTCAAGTAATCTGAATACTCACACTTACTCTTTYATTCTTCTGCACACAARGTTATTTCACTKTATGGTAGATGAGACCRAGKGGGGATTATATTTTCCTTATTTGCATCCATTTATTTCTGCAAACTAACTTTATTTTGGCTCTGATGTCAAAGCACCAAAGCATTAGTTAAAATTTAATGAAAACTGCAGTCCTATGGGATTTAAGSCTGTGCTTTAATGCTTTGCTGAAATTAGGAATTTCAGCAGGGAGAYATGTAGAAGTTTGGTAATTTTTCCCAAGAATTGCCACTAAACAGACAAAACTCGTGTTTTTTGCTGCRTATTGCCTGAACAGTCCACACGCCTGAACACGACACACATACCAATAACCCAGACCTAACCTGAATGATGATACTAAAAACCCCCTGGGCGAGTTTAACTCTGCCATTAGTCTTAGATTTATAACTTATGTAGCAGCTAAATTGTCAACACATTTTCTTTCACAGTTGCAATACGAAAACTACCAAATATTTTTGGGTTTTTTCCAAGTTTTAGTTATGCGAGAATCCTATCAGCTGCAAAATCACCAAATTTAAAAAGTCAGTCACCCAAAGATAGATTTAACAGACCTTGATATAAGAGAAAACACAAGAATATCTGTATGGTATTTCTCTTTAATAGCAAATTATTTTTAAAAATAAAACAAAAACAAGAAAACAAGTCTTGAAAAACCCCTTAGAATTATTGCATATCAGCTTAATAAAATAACGTTATATAAACTTAACAAAATAATGTATTGCTTAAGTAAAACTGAGTTAAGCCATCCCACACAGCAGATCCAGACAGAAAAACTATTAGTGAGACCACTTGTATAATTCTTGTTTAATTTCTACTTTAAGATCAGAATTATTTGTTAGGCATAAACTAGCTTCCTAAATAAAAGAACCTCATAAAAAAATTACGTTGTCATTGCTGTAAGGTGAATGATAAAGTGGTCATATCTGTATTTCCAAAAAGTCAGATTTGCTTTTCTGAAGAAATATATCCTGTCTTTCTTGCAAGAAAACAGAGGGGGAAACATTTTAAAAGTTGAATAACACTCATAGGAATTTCATGTTCCTATGAAAGAAAATGATAATATTACACTTCCCTAGAATTTAGTTTAAGTTTTTAAATTATTCTTATTGACATCTGTAAGTCTTTTAAGCATGGAAAACACTGAACTTTCAGGGAAAGGGAAGAAATGACAGAAACTGTTGGCAGACAGAAGCTATAAATAGAAACCAAGATATAAAAGCACCTGTGTCATTTTTTCTCACTATCAGGTACAGTTATTTTATTCATTCTGGCTGGAGCTTTTTTTTTTTTTTGGTGAGGGAGAGTTAGTTGGATTTTACTTCTGCTTAACCATAAATGTCTTTTTAAAKCCCGGAGAAATCAAATATATTTGAGCATAGGCTTAATTGCTGTCACAAAAAAAGGAAGCATACATACTTTGCTTAAGAGCTTGCTAAATTAGGAGCTTCTTTTGAACTGATCACAAATGCAATATTCCCTTTGATCTTTGTCAGATGGCTCAACAGAAGCCACAGGTTTCATCAAAAATTTGGAGATGCCACAGGGCAAACTGTCCTAACCCYGTTCATATGGGTTTTAAGAATAAGTCTTTTATACTTACATTGCCAATACACAGAAATATGCTGAAGGATCTCTACATATTTCTATTCCATTGGAAAAATATATTTAATAGCTAGTAGAAGAAGTGAAGATCTTTGTATGAGTTTCAGTCATGACAAGTGGTTCTTCACATTCCTCAAACAATCCTTCAAGTTCAATTTGTTCATAAATTTAGTTCTTGTCTTAATGGCATGAAATCAACAAAAATGACATTTATTTACTCATAGTAATAATTTACTAGCAGTAAGGATAAGGAAACCCACTATTTATTTTGTATAATTAATAAAATTATGCTCAGGGCTATATTTCTACAAACTTCAAATTATTCCCATTACTAACAGAGAAATGATAAGAGCAATGGAATTGGTGTCATTAAGAGAACTAACACTGTGGAACAATGCCTTATTTACTAATGCATATTAAGCCACAGCCTATCAGGAGACAGCTTGCTCAAAAGGATGATGACACACTTCCAATCAYTAAGGCTATGCAAGTGTTCATAAATGTAGCAAATGTCCCTGACTTTTACAGAAAACTGGTGGGTTCATTCTGATGTGTCACATATTAAAATGGCTCCATCAACAGCAATGATTTCATGGAAATTGCAGTCTGAATCCAGGCATGTTCTTTTCTTTTCTTCATTAATAAATTAAGTTTCACTTAGACTGAATTACAAATCCATTCCAAATTCAACTTTTTAAACTAATCTACTACATACTCTTCCTTTATTTTTTGTTCTCTATGATAATAATTCACTATTTAGTGAATCAGTGCAGGACAAACAAAACTTTGTGCTTTAAAAGGAAACTAGCTGCAGTATTGTAGGCTGTCTACATGCATTCATAGTGCTAAATAAGTGCTATTTATGTATGCAAAACCTMATCATTCTAATTAATATATTGAAAATCCACTATTTAGTAACATTAGAACTGGCACCTCATTATAGTAAACCACTTTCTATGGGCATAAATCCATTAAGTGAGGAACATATTCTTCCATTAAGAGAGGAACATATTCTAATTATATCTTAACATTATGCCTGAAAATCATATATATCGTGGAATTTTAGAGGAAAAGTGACACATATCCTAATTAAAAGGTAAAAAATGGTTCCCTTTTCTGAACAAACTTACAAGGAAGTTTTGACATTGAATTTAGGTGCGTCTCTTTTCCTTTCCCTGGAACAGTGTAATTTTTGTGGTTATTCTATTACTACTAACTATCTCATACCACAGAATAGTTCATTTATTTCTAATACTATTATAAAGTACTCTTGTATTTCCTCCCTCAAATCCTATCAGAAAATCTCACCCTGTAAAAATAATTCTATGTTTGTCTAGTAGCTATTAATGCTTGTTTTTCATCAGTCCATATAGCATCATCATCTCACGACTCATTACGTGGGTACTCAATCTGCCTTCCTGTGATAAGTTACCAATCCCAAAAAATAACGTGCTTTATAGTTACAGTATTATCCTTTTTCATTTTCTGCTCATTACATTTTTCCTGTCTATGCAACTGCCGCACAGTCATTGCTCTGGTCATTCTTTTCACTCTCCTGTGGGCTGGTGATTGTCACCCTTGGATTTGTGGAGGTTTTTTCAAGACGGGGATCAACCTCGAGAAAAAGGACAGGCACTGTTAACTTCATCAGGAATTAAAGATTTCACTGCATTTCAATACAGTATTAGCACTTCACACTACAATTTCCACAAGGTATTCTTAATGCAAAAAAAAAGTTTTCCAAGGGTGATCACGTTAAAATTTTTATTTACTTTATTCTTATATACCTTCCAAAGGAGAAAGCACTCACATTGAAGGTTCCCCCCTACAGTTCTTTCATCAAACATGCAGTTAACCCACATATTCACTTAAAGTGAATGCTCACTCACTTTCTCCACTTCCATAAATAACTTCAGCTTTTCTAAACAAACAAAAAAAAATTAATGTATCAAGCACAGAATAAATTCAGGGCCCAAGAAAATGTCATGTTACTCAGCTCTCTGAATTGAAAAATGTTCATATGTCATATAGAAACAGAAGAAAGCTCAGTTGCAAAGTGCAAGAAACCATTCCCAGTGTCACAAGAAGTAGAAGAGACTGTTTTTCAGCAGCCTGTAGGCAGGGAATGTGCTGCAATTTGCTCTGCTTCTGATGCTCATGAATCCCACTTTTCCCAGATCCAGATTCTCCCCATCAAACAAAACACTTTGTTCCCCACATTCTGCTAGCTGGGCAGTTCCTCTGACAGTCAGGGTAGTACTCTTTATTTTTCTGGCCTGCATCCCTCTGTCTAAGCCAACAGCATGTTATCTAAATGTGTATCCTAAATTAATAGGATATTTGCTTTTAAACTGACTAAAGCCCCTTGCTTTGAAGGATCTTGTTCATCTCCCCTGTATTTTCCAATTTCTAAGAAAAAGAGATGAAATTTCCACAAAGCAATGGCAAAAACCCTTTATGAAGTGCAACTTCTGTGAAAGTCAGTTCATCAAAATAATGAGGCACTGTGGTGTCATGAACACACCCTTCTGCTCTGTCCTAAAAGACAAAGTAGTGTGGAAATATATAATAATTATGCTTTTCTGGAAACGGTGAGAATATTTTTCATTACATTTTTCAAAATTCAGCATACTAAGGAAAGCAGGAGATGCAGATTCATCAAATAGTGAGAAACATCTGCTTTCTCAGTTGGAGGGCATATAATGTAATTACTGATGTAACTGATCTACACAGATGGAAAACAACTTTTCCACAAACTGAAGTTCTCAAAAATGCTCTCAGGACTTTATCAGAAATGAACTACTTAGAGACCAGCTGAGAAGCATAAGACTGAGATGAATGAGGAACAATAACATAAGAAAAACAGTTTGAAAGAATAAACACTCACCTGTTTCTGACTGTGAGAATCCTCTTTTATTTCTCCTTCAGGCTGAAAATCACCTTGGTAGTTCAAATGCTCCATTCCCTCACCATTTTCTTCATTGTTCTTCCCATTTAAATGGGTAAGTTCCTCTTCCTCTGTTCTCCTTCCTCTGAGAACAATATTCTCTCTTTCTCCTGCTTCATCTTCATAATTTTCATTTAATTTCTTTTTGTTTTCTTCCACTTCACTTCTTTCTTTAACAGTTTCCCCACTTTCCTCTCCATTCACTTCTGGATATTCTTCCTCTCCTTTATATGCCCCCTCTCCCCTGTCATTTTCCTCTTCCACATTTTCTTCTTCATCTACAGTTTCTGCTGGTCTCTGGTGAAAGGGAAAGCAGCAGCATTATGAGGCATTTTGAATCAGAATGCTCCATGCAATTCTGAAACGTGACAGACATCAAATTCACAATTACATCATTACCGAGGAGTAAGTATGCTAATTTGAGGTTTGTCTACATGGACAAAAAATTATGCTCCTCCTGTACTTACACACCATAATGCACTTTTATTCTACATTTACAAAATGTGTTGGTGAGATTTAAATTTATCACACTGGGTAAATCCATTTGACATTCAAAACAACTGGAATGAGCTAGATTTAATTAATACACCAACAGCTTACTCTGTTCCAACTATTCCAGGTTCTCTGACTTTCTAGCATTTAGTACATCCTTGTTTATAAAATCCTGTCACAACAAAATATCACACCTCACTAGCCCACAAACTGTTCCTCAGGAAGCGTTTTACCTATGGACAGGCCATGCCATGCCAATCACTCCTGTCCTCTTTGCATACACAGAAAAGTAGCTACAGAGATGAGGCAGACCTGCTACTCGTCACTTCCATGATGTCATTCCGTTTCCAAAGATCCCTATGTAGGGTGGCTTGGTTAGGATTGGTTGGACATTTGGCAGCAATTTTCTTCCTACACAGAGTTGGACCAGCAGACAAGAGGAACATTCTGTCTCATATTGTAGAAGAGTTATCAGAAACTCATTATGAATAAAGCTGCTAGCGGCATCATCTCACAACAGTCTGGAAGACAGATGCACATACTATCTTGTTTTTGTCATTTGCCTTCCACTTTCAGCTTTGAAAAGTCACCTGATTATTCAGTGAACCAATGCTCCCACTTCCCAGGATTAGTCATGTACTTGTGCTAAGGTATGAATGAAAATAAAGTGAAAAAATCCCACAGGAGCAACAAGGTGTCTGCCTCCCACACATCCTCATCAGACTCTAAAGCAAACTAGCTGAGAGCAATAGATTATCCCTTAATCAAAACTGTTTGGAATTTTACTGTCCTCAGTAGCTCCTTTATGCAGGCAGCTATCCGCTACAGAGAAGTAAGTTATATCTTCTAAAAATTTCTTTTCCTCACTAATACTAACATTTCAAAAGAATTCCTCATCACCTTCAATGTATTAGTAAAAGCCAGTTCAGTAAGATCAAGGATTGATTGAAGCCTCTTGATGAAACATCTTGATTTTTCTTTGATATCTAAGTAGCAACATAAGACAACTTTATTATGCCAGTACACAATGTCACACTGCCACAGTTTCAAAAAGGACAAGTTATTGTGTTGCAATAATCCAAAGAATAAGAAATTACTAGAAATACTACATGACCAGGTAAATAAAGGCTCCATAAGTGATTTTTGAAGTACAGTCATTTCTATGTGTTTTTTATTCAAGCCTTCCTGACTCACTTTCATCTGGTAACATCAAACTGGCCTTATTACCACTAAAATAAAAATTTAACAAGCCAAGTCTTTACAGAAACCTTCAAAGAAGGCACCGTCCAAAGCAAACTTGATACAACCTTGGCAACCTGCAGCACATAAAGATAGCAAAGAATCTGTAGATCTGTAAATTCTCAAAAGTTACCTGCTAGTCTTACACATGTTATCTACTAATTTGTTTCCAGTTTGCTAAGGAAATTAGCAGCTCTGGATTCTGACCATAAACAGGGGAGGAGGGGGACAAATTAAATGCACCAGATACTACTAGCTAAAAGTTTGTTTGGGTTTACCTAATGACACCTGCTTGCTATGACATTACAAACACCAAATGAAGAGAGGATAAGAAAAGTCAACACACAGTTTCTCAGTTAACTGTTGTAGTCCCCCAAGATATTGTAAATTCCAGCTTTCTGTTACTGCCTGAGAGTGGGTACAAGCAGAAAAGTATATATGCCCTTGCCTGCACTGCTTTAGTATGATGGCTCATTCCGGACTGCAGAAGAACGTGTATAGGCTTTCTGCCATGATGTAAAAACATGTATCCTAATGCTTTAACTGGTGTTACTGCTGTGGAAGTGGTCTTTGGCATAGAAGCACAATGGACATTTAGGGGCAGTGACTTCCTAAAGTGCTTTGCTAGCTAGGCTCATTTGACCTTATCTGTCTGAAATAGATGTGAATGCAAATTTTTTAAGAGTTATATCTGAGCAACATCGAAGATAAACACAGCATTATTGAATCGTACTCAGAAACTCACTGGAAGCTCACAGAGCATAGAATTGTCTTGAAATAACATTCAAATTTCAACTAATTTAACTTGACGAGTCAGGCTAAATTGTACGAAAAATAACARTACAAAACAAGATCAGTAAAACTAATCCCATCAGTGCAAGTGTAATATTTTTATAGTAAATGAAAATTTCGAGATAGCTGAGCATATTGTATTACTATTATGGACAAAAAAATAGCGCCACGTTTTCAGCTAAGAATCGGAAAGCAAAATGCATTCTTCATTTAATCTCCTTTCAAGCTGCACTGCATAAGAATGGACATCTCAAACAAGCTAAAAATCAACATTGATCCAGAGGAAGAGACCTTTCATAATGTAATCTAAAATGCAGTATAGCTCCCACTGCGTGCAGAGTCATAGGTAGGCTTTAAAATGTGAATATGACCACTGACTGTGCATTTCAGAATGCACAGCAGACCTAAGACAGGACTGTAGGGAGGGAACTGAATGCCAAAATCACCCACCAAATGGTACATTGCTCTTTACATAAAAAAGCGTGATACTTTCTACTGAGATCTTACTGACCTACTAGCTATGCATAAATTAGCATTCTCTATTTTAAGTACACCTTCTTCTGTGAGAAAGAGGTATACTTAGCAAATTTTAAGTTTTTCATATTTAGGGAAAGAGAATGTTTATCTGCATATATACATGCAGAGAGGAAAACAGAAAAAGGGAGAAAATCAGAGGCCTTTATGGCCCAAAGCCTGTAAATGCTGTATATGCTTAACTTTACCTTCTTGAACAGGTTCAGTGATATCAGCGAACCTGAAATAGTGAACTAAAGCCTACATTGCTGGGTCAGGCTGTAATTTAAAGTCCCCTGGAGTCAATAGGAACCTTTTCATCGAATTTAATACACTCCAGCCATCCCTCCACTTACAATTGTACAAAATGCCTGTTTTACATGCACCAAAGTTACCACAAACTGTGCTCTCTCAGTCAGAATAAATCAGGGTGGCCATACTGAAAGCAAAACAGGTATGCTGATTGAGACCTACCTATCCTTGCAGAAATTATCAGACTTAAGTCAGCAATGACCTTGTATACTTAAGGGAAAGCAGTGACATTTCCCATCGTAGTTTTACAGCTTTTCATCAGTCACCTTTCAAATAACCAAAATATCCCCCATAAGAGCTTCCTATATGAAATGCATTGGATGGATAGCCAAGACAGAAGTGGGACTCTGCTGCTGCTCTTTTTGCTCAAAAAGTGAAGAGTTCAGCCTTCAGCCATTACGTTGGCTCACAGGAAGTCATACAAGTACATTACATTTGAGATTCCTGTGAAAGCTGAGGGCATCTCAAATCCAGAGAAACAGCTCTGGGTATATGTCCAGGCCCAAGTGACTGAGGTCTATGACCTCTTTTTAACACAACTAAATGCACATGAGCATCAAGTATTAGTATCAACACACTGACATGAAAGTTTCCAAGGATCATTATAGAGAGGAAGAGGCACTTCAAAAATTCATGTTGGAAGCAACCAGCCAGTTGTAGCCCACTGTAACTAACCATGGATATTGTAATGAACTACAGAGTAGTTGTTCCTGCATTACTTTAGTCTTGTGTACACATCACAAAAAACAACAGCTCAACTTGAACCTGGACTGGAGAAGCATTCTTATTCCTTAAGGAAATTTTCACAATCAAGCAAGTTCTAGAACAGGGAATTTTTCTAGTGACTGTGCTAGATTATCCTCATTCCTCCTATAGTCAGAAATAATAATAATAAAGGTTTGTAATTTTGTCTTTTGTATGGTTGAAAGAAAATAGGAAGTAACCTTCTTTTTTGCATTGCTGGCTGCACCTTTTTAAGTGGAGGTGATGCTTTTGCAGTTTCACAGTTGAAAGCACATTAGTTAAAATAACTAGTTTTCAAACCATACCTTCATGAATGTGAGAACAATTCTTTGCTTGTCATGGACTAGCAATAAAAAGACTCACTGGCAAAAGACTTGTATATGTATATTGAAAAGCATATTCAACCAAAGGCAGTAGAAAAACTGAAGCAATTCTCAACTTCTTGCTGGAAACCTGGACTCAACTTGCCTTCTGGAAACCTCCTGACTTAAGTAACAGGTTGATGAGGAACAGAGCCAATTTCATTTTGCATTCAAGAAGTATGATTGCTTGACAGTATTTTTAATCTCAGCAAAAACAGAGTGTTTAAAAAAGAAAGATGTATCCTAATTACACTCATCATGCTATCATTCATTAAGAGCTACATTACCAAATGCCATCATCACTCAAAAGCAGTAAGTCAGGAAATCGTCAGACATTGAAGCATTTGGCTTCTTTTCCTCTAGGGAGGCTAATGTAACCTCTCAGAAGGTTTGTACATGACTGATACTGAAAAGTGCAGCATCACAAATCATTTCAGGCAGAAATTATTTTGTACCATTAATATAAAACGTAATCCTGCTTTATTGAAGTAATTTGGAAATGTTTACTTGGCTAATAGTCACAGCAGACAAACAATGAGGTAGACAACAAAAATCTTAATGGTCATGAAGAGCAGCATGAATACATCTCACAAATGCAGCAACAGGAACACTTGACTTCGATTGCACCAAAGCTCTCCAGAACAGAGCTGCTCCTGCTCCTACTCAGGAATGTTTTGTAGCAGCACTGCAGATTCCAACAGCGAAACATTTTGTTCCTGAACCAGATAGTGTTGCTAAGTGACAGCAGCCCTCTTCTCTTCCACATCATTTACAAAACCCAGGCTCGTAAAAACAAGCAAATGAATAGTTAAGGTTCAACTGTCTTACACTTCCCACATGGTTCCCACATTACCACAAAATGCACTGTTGTTCCTGAAGGCAAAAAGTCTTTATCCTCACAACATTTAAACTCCTTAACCTTTTTATGAGATGGATGCATTATTTTTTTTTTACAACAAATGCAGCACCTGAATCCCCAGAGTCTAATTTTTCATAACATCACAGCACAGAAGTCTAACTAGAATGAATAGGAACTAAAGAACTCGAAGTGTAGAAAAACAGCTTTTTAAACTCCCTTCATCGGTTTCATTGTGTGGTAACTGGAAACACTCATAATTTCTTAATCACAAGACAGCCATGACAGAGAAGACAACATCTTTGAGTACTCCATTCTGGGCCTCCCAACATAAGAAGGACATAGACCTCTCCTGTGAAGACAGACTCAGAGTTGGGGGTGTTCAGCCTGGAGAAGAGAAGGCTCCAGAGAGACCTTATAGCATCTTACAGTGCCTGAAGAGGCCTCCGTGAAATCTGGAAAGGGTGTTTTTACAAAGGCATGTAGTGACAGGACAAGGGGGAATGACTTCAAACTGACAGAGGGCAGCGTTATACTGGCTATTAGGAAGAAATTCGTTCCTGTGAGGGTGGTGAGGCACAGGAACAGGTTGCCCAGAGAAGCTGTGGATGCCCCATCCTTGGAAGTATTCAAGACCAGGATGCACAAGGCTCTGAGCAATCTGACCTAGTGAAAGGTGTCCCTGCCTGTGGCAGAGGGGTTGAAATGAGATGATCTTTAAGGTCCTTTTCAACCCAAACCATTCGATGATTTTATGATCTGATCAGATCTTTACTTTTCTAATATGTACCTAAGTCAAGAATATTTTTTTCTATCTATTTCACTGACACTTTTGTTTATTTCTTTCCCATAACATTTTGCATGTGTTCATTAGAATTCGCCTAAACTTCACTTCCTACAATACAGTACAATCTGCTGAGCATTCCTGTAGATAATGAGATTGTTAATAATTTTTAAAAAAAGTCCTACTGAGACTGCAAAAACACAGAAATCATTTTTTCTCAATATTTTTCTATAATTAATTTAAAATGTCCTATAAGTTAAGCAATTTGAGAAACTGCCTGCTCTAGGATTGCTGACATTTTCAGAAACAAGGGTACACAGAGGAAACTTTTTTCGAAGTGGTATCAAAACTAGTGTTACAAGAAATCTGCATTTGCAGGCTTCACTCAGAAGTGAAGGCCCTTCAACTGTTGGCCACACAGGCCTTTTACGACAAGATCCGACCTTGCTGCTGGAGCTTCAGAAATCACAGTTACCCAAAGCAGAAACCGAGGAGAGATCTCCCTTCTCATTCTGAACCACAAGGAACCAATCAGAGCGAGCTTCCCTATCTCACACAGACAAACAATAACAACATTAAGTGTAAATCAGTGGAGCTGAAAGGAGAACATGCAGTGGAAAATATTATCTGCTGGCTTGTCAGCACTTAAAGTTCATAAGCCTTAAATTACAGCTGCATCATTTGCAGCGAAATTTGAGCATAAGAAGTTCTGCATGTGTTCTTTCCAAATACCACTTTGAAAATGTAGTGCAAAATGTTTCCTCATGAAAAGTTGTAGCCTTTTTAATCAAAGAATGTCAGCAATCAAGCAGTCAGCCTGTTTTAATGTTGAATCAACGTAAACTTTAACATTTTGCCTTTGGCAATAGGGAAGATAAACATTTTATTCTGCTCACTGAGGTGAACCTTGGGTCTCTAAAGCAAAATGTATGCTCCAGAATGAAGATCGCAAATGAAAGGTGCAAATTTTCTGCTACTGATGATAGACTCCAGCTCCAGCTCACCTAGGGGAGATACACAATCTCACATCACATCACAGCCCAGGAAATGGGAAATAATGAGTGGAGGACTATCGCTTTTCCTGCCCTTGCCTGGATTCAGCKGGGCTCGCGATCTCCTGGGTTCTCAGTGCACAGAAGCAGTTTGACCACTCTCTCACAACAGGCAGCTTCTTTAAGGTAGCAGCGAGGGCAAGAGGACGAAAGAATTGGACTTCTGTAACTTTTATTCCAAGTTTTATTTGTCTCTGCCGACGAGGCAGGGCGAACAAAGCTTGAAGGGGAGTTAACAAAAGACCCCTACCTGCTCTCTCTCTGCTGCTTTAAGGGGTAGGGATAACAGAGTGTAACCAATGAGCTTAGAGATACATGAGAGGAAACCAATGGTACATCTTCAGAGGAAGAACACATTCAAACTGACTAATGACAATACAGTTAGAGAGAATTTCAAACCAAGCTGACCTGTTACAAAGCTTAAGACTCTGTGAGGAGGAGAAAGTATAAAGTAAATGCATGTAGCTATGCTGCTGATTCCTCCTTTGCTCCGCCTTCAGGGACAGAGTCCTGCAAGGGAAAGTTCTCCCATTCTGAGCCCCCCTCACAGGGCCCAGACTGCACCATAGCTACAGAGGACTGCATTAATCAGTGGACATGTCTGTGATAATGGAAAGCAAATGGCTAATGAAAGAACCAAGAGTGTGAAGATCCACAAAAAAAACCAAACCAGTGCATATCAGATGAATTTATCATCCACTGATTTTTACAAATAAACACAGAGGGAGAGAAGGAGATGGAAATGATGAATCTGGAGGGGGAAAATAACCCAAAGAACGAAACAAAACCAAATCCCAAACAGACTCTTTCTACATTGCTTACATCTTAATAGCCAGTATCATGCCCCATGGCAAAGCAGGCTGGCACAACAAGATGCCTGAATTCCTTATGGGGTCATGCACAGGATTACTTCGGATCTCATAACTCTCATGCTTACTCCACCTCCCAAGGGCTCAGCACGAGAGAAGAACAACCATGCTTATGGAAATGGATAAACCAGTGCAAACTTGCAGTGCTATTTCAGTGTTATCACTACACACTGCTGCTTTTGTATTTTACAGCTTATATAGAATGAAAGAAGGAGTAGTTTTTTCTGAAAGCTTTACAAGTTAGAAAATTTTCTCTCGGAGTTACTTTGAATATATTTGAATTATTATCASCAAATTCAAAGTAACACACTTGATTACCATCTCCAATAAGAAACTTGTATTTTTTTGCTGCCTCCCTGTCAAGAACTGCAACAAAACCACCTTGTTCCCTTGCTATTTGCACAATTGATTTCATAGTCTGTCATCAGTTCCCATGAATGTTGACACAGTGATGCAAACAACCAACCTGGAGTAAGCCTGCATGTCAAGAGAAGAAACTATCCATTTTGTATTTGGAAGCTGAAGTCTTGGTACAGAATTTAGAACAGAAAGGTCTGGTTTGGTTTAAGGCAAAATACTGATTTTTTTCTTCCTTGATCTTCAATTACAACTGTCAGCTACTCTGGAGTAAAGCAAATCCTGTTCTTTTAATGTGTTTTCAGCTGACAGACAGCATTCTACAGAGCAGGACATAAGTGAATGTCTAGCCAGTATTACACTAAGTTTAGTTAATGGCTAATCTGGCATTTGTTCAACTGTGTACTTCAAACAGCAAGACAGAGAAAGTGCACAAAAAGAAAAAAATATGAAGCTCTGTCTTCACCACCTCATTTATGTGGCTGATGGAAATGATAGCCTATCAGAAGTGTCAGCCTTCTAGTGAAAGCTGGCATGTAAATATTTATGCGTTATGCAAGATAGTCAAGCCATGGCTGGCTGTCCTTTCCCATATTTCTAGCAATAACAGAAATTGCAGTGCAGATAAGAAAAAGCTGAAAAGCTTTACATCACAGCATTTAAAACAATTTTAAATGTCCATTAATAAGAACCTGAACATGTAAAATGCTAAATGTTTCTAAGGTTTGAGTGACCTTAGTTATCTGGGAATAAAAAGTACTCTGTGCTACTCCAAAGGACACAGCTTCTTGCCAGATTACCTGACAAGGAAACTATACATGAAGTTTTAACATTATATATAAACCATGGCTTGAGTTGCAATAATTTTTGGTGCTTTTTTTTGGCTTTTATGAAAATACAAAAATCAGATTATTCATTCTTGTGTGTGACTGATTTTTTAATATTTTTTTCCCCTCAAACACACCTGCTTCCAGTTCCTTGTCCAGATAGCAAAATCTGTTGGTAGCAGTTGAAAAATATTTCCATCTGAAGATGATGGATGGATCTTGGTACGTGAGCTTAAAGGTATCCAGCAGGTTCCCAGCACTGCAAGCTTGCCAGCACATCTGATGCTCACTGGCAACTGTATGAAGAGTTCCACTGCCCAAGGGAGAAGTGGTAGTGGAGAGCTGACTATTCCCCGCTCCCTAGGGAGGGTCACCGTCCACTGGCTGAGGCAAACTGGTGAGACACACAGCAGAACGGGCAGAGCTATTCCTGTGCTGTAGGATCTCCGTAGAGAACTAAGGCAGATGTCTCCAGGGTTGGATTTCATATGAATTGAAGTCAACCCAAAATCTAAGGCCTGACAACCCAATTTACACTGCCAAATGTTTTACACTACTCAGAGGAATTCTTTACACACCTTCAGAGGCCAATAAACAGGCTAATCATTTCTGAATTTGATTATTACACTGTCAAGACCAGGGCAGGATATGCTTCAGGATGTCATAAGAAACAAAGATTAAGAMAACAGCCGGCATGTTCTTCCCCAATGTCAGTGCTATCAGTATAACACAACACATGCTAATTATCACGACACCTCAYGAGGACAGCCGCAATTAACGGGGCTGATGAGCCCAATGGTGTTTAGCATATAAGACTCTGAGGCTGGGGCAGGTATTTGCTGTGAACAGACACAGCTGTAGCATTTCTTCTATCAGGGACCAAGACAGTCATGCTCTTGTTGCCTCTATCACCTGATTCATGCGTCTTCAAGAACAATGTCTAGAAAATAGCCGCGCAAAATTCCTTCCTATTAAAGTGAATAAATCATGAAAATAACCCTTCTTAGGGTTATTCAGCATAGGAACAGGAAGCCTATAATAAAATGGAGGTCCCTATTTATTTTAGGTGGTATGGTGTCATTCTTCAAAATGGCTAGTAAGGTCATAAACCAACTATTTTCCCCTCAGGTATTTTTTTTTAAAGCAGAATACAAACTAAAGGTATATATGTCTAGTATTCTTTTACTCAACACAAATAAATTGAAAAAAGTCAGCCAACTAAACAGTGAGCRCTATTTAGTAAGCAACTAAATACTACGTGTCATAAGCTCTAGCGCCTAAACTTTTTAGTTTGTTGCTGTGCTGAACTTTCTCCTGTTTGTAAACATCTCTCTTCTGCTGGGAAGGATTCAAAGCTGGACAAATACTCTAGATGCAGCCTCAGAGATGCTGAGTCAAGAAAGATAATCAGTGACCTTGATGTGCTGGCTGTGCTTTTACCAGCCCAGCCTGCACAGTCCACCTCATCTCCACAGGGAGCACCGCTGACTCAACCTGCCAGCCACAGGAGCTGCCTGGCCCTTTCTGCAGCTCCTCTCCAGCCTACCTGTGCAAGGACCGTACTGAGACACAGTTACTGCATTACAGGTGCCCAGCTTTGTACTTCTCTTTGTTGGTGAACTTCATCAGGCTCAAGTCAGCCTATTCCTTCAAGCTGATGAGATTGCTCTGAAAGGTAGTCCTGCACATCACCTGATAATGACAGCTGGACCTGGATAAGGCTGTATCCCATGCCATCATCTGTGTTACCCATGGACATGTTACAATGTCTCAGATCCAGTATCCAACCCTGAGGACCACCATGCATGAATAGGTGCCAGTTAAATCTCAACCAGCTGACCTTTTAAGTCTCACCAAACTAGCCAGTTTTTCACACACCTTGTAGCTCAGAAATCCAGTCCCTACCTTCCTTAAGGATATGTTCCTCTCCATGTCTACCACGCTTCTCCCAATTTCTCCTACAAATACGGAAGTCTGTACCGAAGGCAAGATAAATGACAATAACTGCTCTCCCTTCATCCACAGAGCCAGTTATTTCTTCACTGAGGCAATGAGGTTGGTAAAGTGGGATCTGTCCATAGTAAAATCCATGTTGGTTATTCCCAATCACATGCACCAGTTTCCATTTCTTGACAAACTTTGGCTCTCTCAATTCCATTCCTGCATATCCAGGCAATCTCTCTATATTGCTCTTTAGCAGTCCCTCCCTTCTTCTACCTCTTTTAGCATGAGGTCAGCAGTCCTCTGTTTGAACTGGCCTCCTGCTATGCATGCTTGTTGCCCTGCACAGTGGGGATAGTTCTTGTGGTTTGAGGAAGATTCCCATGGAAATCAACCAGATCTCCTGTATTCCTCCACACCTCAGGGCAGCCTCACACAGGATCCTGCTGCCAGCTTCCCAACCAAGCCTAAGGCAACTCTCCTAAACTCTAGGATTTTTATTTTTTTATTTTCCATCCCCACTTTCTTCAGGGGCTTAAACTCTTAGCATCTCACAGCCAGTGCAACTAAGGCTGCCACTATCACATCCCCAACAAGTTTCTATTCATTCTTGAGAAGTAAATCCAGCAGAATGCCTCACCTAACCATGTCTCACACTACCTACATCAAAAACCTGTCTCCAACACACTCCAGAAATCTCCTGGATTGTTTATGCTCCATCAGGTTGCCCCGATGGGTAACTGAAGTGCATTTACAAACTATTATCTTTAACTTCCTCCCATTTGTTTACCGTTTCACATTAACAACCAGTCCTCAGCACTGTTGACCACCAGTAAGTCAGAAAAATGCCCAAGAATTCCTTATGATACTGGGATGATTTTTAGCCTGAGAAATCTTTTGGGGAAACTGCAATTCCTTACACTGAATCATGGATCAGAAATATTATCTTGTGGCCAAGGTGACTGGCCCCAAGCCATTATCAATAGACACCAAAAGCACAATGCAACAGCTTGTGGACTGGAAACAAATTTGAACAGGCTGGCAAATTCCTACAAACACATAAGATGAAAAAGAGGACTGTCTTGTGAGCAATTCATTAGCAGAAAAAAAATGCAGTTTTTCAGCAAATAGTTTAAGCAGTTCTACTCTCCTCTTCCTTGGAATAAGCTTCAACTTACCTATTTCCTGTATTATTTGAGTCCACAGGAGTACAATTCAAAGTAGAACAAGGGAGATATAATCTTATGTTTAGTTATCAAGACCTATTTGTTACACATAAATCTTAGGATTAAAAAATTGGCCAACCAAGCACCATATTGCTCCAACAGAACAAAGCGCTGTCAGCTTTAACAAAAATCAGATAAATCCACGCCTGTTTGTGGTTCAAGACTGGAGGAATACTGCTCTATGACTATAAAGAGACTGCAATTCTGGTGAACCTATTTGGGAGGCTGTAACAGTAGGGAGTCCTGACTCTCTAAGGCTCTTTAAGGGCTCTTGGAGCAGTTCTGAGGCTGATGAAAAGGTAACTGACATTTGACTTATTAACAGAGAAAGGAAGATTTGCTAAAGCTCCCATAAAAGCAGCAGTATCTTTGAGCTCACAGTCATCCCCACAGAATTATGCTGTACACTTGGAAGAAATTGAGGAAAGAAAAACAACACATAATCTGTAACCCTAAAAAAAAAAAAAGCCATTTATTTAAAGCTTGATCACTACCTGGTCCAGTGGCACTTCCACAAGAGTATCTTCATCTTCCTGCACTTCAACAGCCCCCCACATTTCAGACCCCTCTTTGGCTTTGTAAATATCTTCACCTATAATGGGAAAGATAGAGTGGAAAGAAATGAAGTCCAACGGTGACACTTTGTGGCTCAGCTACTGAACTGCACATTCAATTTTGCTTCTGAGAACAGCTTTCTGAGCTGACCCATCATTCCCCATACAGTTCTTTCACAGAAGTCTTCAATCTCCCACTGGCAATTTGTTTTTATTTTCTTTTAACAACAATACTTACATACTACACCATTCAGGGGAGGGAGAAGGAAAAGGAGAGGGAAAGAGAAAAAGGAAAGGGAAAAGGAAACAAAGACTGAACAAAGCCCTGGATCTGAAGTTCCTTCACGTCTGGCAAAGGTCCAGAGTGAATCTGAACTTATATTATGACAACAACATAATACTTCTGCTTTTATAGTCAATTATAGTATCCTTTAGTAGTTAGCATTAACATACATCTATCATTAGCAATAACATACATCTATCAAAAATTTCAGTCTGAATCAATAACAAATATGCTGAACCAGGACACGATTAAAAGATTAAGACTAACAGAAACAGTTGGGATTAGTGCTATCCTCAACTTTGGGCACATGCAAGTAGAATTATGGCTGAAACTCCACATCTGCATTACAAAAGCACACATTTCTGGGTAACAAGGATTAATGGTTACAATGACACTCAATTTTGCAAAGATTTTACACCACTTAGTTTAGGCAATTTCCTTCCCCTAAGTGTAAGTAGTAACTATGGATCTTTGAAGTTTCCAACACAGGTCTTTCAGTATCAGCTGATTAGGCAAGTGAAAACAATTTCCAAGTGACACACTTTCCTCTCTCTTCCCTGGACTGAAAACAGCCAGGAAACTAAAAGCCCAAGTTACTCCAAATCATCTCTCCCCATCTAGCTAGGATGGAGATGTGTCCATATCCAATATAATCCGTAACTACCATGAGAAAGAGGAAAAAATATTTCTACTGCTTCTGACTGTCTCTTAGTTCTTCATAAAAGGATGTGAACTTGATAATATCGACTGACCATGGAAATTGATCTACATTGCTGGACACTGTTAAATAAACAGCTCTAGTGTGGCACTGAACCATTCACAGAACCATTTTGTGGAAAAGTTATGAATAAACCCCCAAGACTTTGAGAAATCCAGAGTCCATCTGCATAAAAAGTCAACATTGACTACTCTGGAAGTTGTTTTTCCAGTTACTTGCTCATCACTGTGAGAGCCGAGGCAAGAGTTTACCCTGGGAACAAATTCTGAGGCACCATACCTCTGCAAATGGCTAAYTGGAGGGGAGGTGCCAGATGGCCTTAGAAGTTGACTGACAGCCACCTCCCAGAGCACCAGAAATGAAGGCCATTCTCACAGTCTGAAACGAAGAGGCAGAAACGGGGGAGTCTATGGCACACCACAATGAAATTCCAAAGTGGTTCTGCTGGCTGCTTCTTCGGAGAGACATTTCCTGATGGACACAGCAGCTTGATTACCCAAGTATCAGGCCTGCTGGAGCCTCCCCACTCTACCTAAAGATTTGCACTACTCATTCTCTGAAAGTATCCATGTTGGAAATACCACAGGGCTCTGGAATCTTAGCTCTTGGATTGGATTCTTATCCTAAACATCTCACACACCTCGAAAAAGATCTCATCTTCATACTTAACATGAAAATATTAATTTCCTTTTGTAATTTCCTTTTCTTGGGGATTATTAAATATAACGCATGTGCATATATGTTCCATTGAAACCAAGGACATTCAATATTTTCTGGCAGTATGATAAATCTAGGACAATCTGCTTGTACATATCTCCTTACAAATCCCCTTTGACAAGACTTGTTTGGGTTTTTTGACAAAATCAGCAATAAAAACATGGCGTGGTTGAGAGCAACAACAAAATGCATCTGAACAGATGCTACTTGCACTTTTTCAAATAATCAATGCACTTCACATTTCCCATTTTTCTGAGCTCTCTAAGGGACAGAATGTTCTGCTTCTCTTACCTGATATTACCATTGTTGCCTCTCATCACAGACATTTGAGTTATAGATTTCCAACATATTCTGAGAGGAAAACATAATGTGTTCCTTAAAAGCCACCATGAAGACTCTGTTATTTCAAGGCCTTCCCTTAAGGAAGGAAAATAACCCTGCCCTAGATTCCTTGGCTCACTGAACTATAAAAAGTCAACTCAGTGTCTGGAAGAACTGCATTTAATATCATCATCCTTCCATTTAGACTCTGTAATAACACCTTTGCCTTCAAGATCCCCAAGTCTTTCAATCAAAATGGGGATTTTCTGGCCTCCAGACATAAAAGGATTGTGGTGCAGAGGCAGTTTTCATCAGGTTTTACTCCAGCAGGGCAAAAGAAGAAATACAAGGGAGATGAACATGTGTTGGCCCTGGAGGCTGAATCCACTCAAGAGCTGAGGATTCTCAATTTTAAAGCACCTCTTCTTAGAGGAGCAGATCAACCTCAGGGCTATGCTGAACAACCCAAGGAGACAGACATACAGTATTTTCAAAAAACTTAACCATGAAACCAGGAGGGAGCAAGAAAGAGGAAAGAAGACTGTAAATTTCAGAAAGGAATCATATTTCCCATTTAAAAGAGAGTGCCCAGAAAGGTAGTAAGAGGGGGATTTCAATAAGCAAAAACTGAAATCTCCATGGAATTTCCTCCAAGCTCTTTCTAGCAGGTGTTTGCTCAGAAAGCTGGTCATAAATGAAAAGGAATTCGTTGAAAAGAACTCTGCAGAACGTTGCAGCATCTCTCAGGCATACCACTGCTCATTGTCTTGCACGGAAAGCATTCTAAAGAGAAACAGCATTCCTCTTCTTCCACAGACCGAAAATATTATTTAAGGAAAATAGAAAATTTACAGCAAAAGGGAAATTAATTTTTTACCTCTGCACAAACATAACATAACAGAAGACAACTGTCTAAAATATGTGTACAGTCAAGGAAGGAATTAAAACACCTAAGTCTGAAAGGTGTCAAAACAGGCAAAGAAGAAAAATGACACTACCTGAAAAACGGGAAACTTGTGATACTTGAACAAACAAAAGATACCAAAGAAAATGGCAAGGAATGAAATTATTCTTACATTAGGACACACACTATTGTCTTTTGTTAGGAAAAGTGAAAAGAAATACAAAAATTGCAAAATAATTTATATAAAATTAGTTTGAATAAATAGAGCATTAAGAAAATAGCTTAAAATGTTAACATTGTTAGCGTTGCTACTCTACAGCCAGAAGTATTTACACTTTCTGCATGTGAAGCATCTGGAGGAGGGAAGCTGAGTGAAAGGCATTACTTGTTTGTGTGATTCTGTGTCAAGATCTTGTCAGCAGGAGTTTACAGGCCACATTAATCACAATTATCAGTGAGTTACTCCCAAGGAAATGTGTTCAGTTGGGTAACTTTGCCTCATATTTTATAGATAATACTTTAGAAATGCTTTTTGGTTTAGGAAAAAAAAAGTATGAAAAAATCTTATTGATGCAGTATTTCACATCCCTGTGTCTGAATCATTAGTCAGTTTCTTCACACATCTCTAAGAGAGAAAAAGCAAGAAGGCATTTTAGAAAATGCCATAAATTACACGAAGAAAAATCTTTGCAAGTCTTCATTCTGTATTGTTATGGGCTTATGTTGCAATCTCTACTGAAGCAGAAATATGTGGTGTGCCTTACTGAAAAGAAAATTCCCAGCACTTCCATTAAAAGGAACATTTATGACTACTCCGAACAGTTCATACAATATTGTAGATTAAACATGCTCCTCTTTTACGAGTCAGCTCTGACTTTCTCATGCCTCAAACTACCTGAGAATTGCCCACAGACAGGGGCATGGCAACACTGGGGCAGAAGAGCTCTAAAAGGATGTAAAAAAGGAAGGTGTGTCGAAGCTTTACATTCAAGCTGTGGCACACTCTACCCTTTTGAGTTGAGTAGAATATGGTGGTAGCAAAGGATTCAAGGGCACTTTGAGCTCCAAAACGTCTCCCTGAAGTTTTGCTGAGAAGTATAAATCAGAGGATTTATTTCAGTTAGGTTCTCAGTTCTCCATGCCACAGCAAGTGCTGTTTCTGTCAAGAGGCCAAGCAAAATGTTATTGAAAGTTTCCTGATTTTCTGTGAAGATATTTTTCCATGGTGTCCAGACAAAAAGAAGATACCGGCATTTTTCAAGTTTTGGCAGTCACTGTGTGAAAACAGACTATCCTCAGCCAAAAATCAGCACTATTTTTTATACCCTAAAGAGCGAGAAGTTAGGTAACCTAAATAAACATCTCCCATTATTTCTGATTATTTTAAAGCAGGGTAATGTTCAGTAATTTAAGTAAAAAGGGTAAAGAAGAACCTGCAGAAGGGCAAAGAACAGATCATTCAAGAGGAGCAGCCCACTGGAGAGAGAGTGTGTGCAGAGGCTGGAGGATACAGACGCTGAAGGAGATGATGAGGGCACACTGATGTTAGAAGAAATGTGTGGAATAAGGAACAAGAGCAACTAGAAAGATGAGGAAACACTGGTGAAAAAAGGGAAGCAATGGCATCCAACACACTGACTGGAAGGCAGAAAAATTACTTACATGCAATGGAAGAGTAGAAGCTTGAAAGAATGAGGGGGAAAGAGAAAAAGTCAGCATGTACCCAAGCCAATTTAAGCTTCTTAAAGCAATCTTCTTTCAGGAAAGCCTGAATAGAGGAATGTTGTTTTACTACTACCTATCTGCAATTGAATGTCTATGTTCAGATGCTACCACACATACAGAAGTGCATCAAAAAACAGCAATGAAAAAATGTTCATTGTTTTCAGGCAAGTATTTTTACTGATTTCTTACTCATATTCATTCCACAACAAACGATACTTATCAAGACCCTGGAGAGTGGGAAGAATTCTTACCGCACTTTCTGGCCTCAGGCTGAATGGATGGATGAAAACCCTGTCCTGTGCCCTTACCCATGCCAGCTACTGCTGGCTTTGCTGCCCCTGAGAATTCATTTGTTTGAAGGGGATTCTGCTGTCCATTCAGGAGAATTTTCTTGGTATTTTCTAAATATTTTATACTTCTTAATCTCCTGATAGGTACAGAACAGATTAATTATCAGCAAGCAAAAATTTAAGAATGCCCAAAAGATTTTGACTAGCAACATTTCACCAGTCACATGTTACTGGTTGTCTCAAAAACAGGTGTTCAGTGTATTGTGGAGTCATTCAGTTCAGCATGTACAGAAAGAAGGCATGAATTGGTGCAGTATAACCAAGCAGGCCTTGGCTAAAGTGCAAAGATCATTTTCTAGCTGATGCCATTCAGTATTTCAGCTGGAATTCTTTTTCCACACTTTGATAAACAAGGCTATATGACTTTATTAAATACTAATTGAGTTGTATATTAAACTAACTCATAAGAAATCTGTGTTTTTAAATAATTAAGTATAGGAGTTAATGGCTTTTATATAAGCTCCTTTCCTAAACAACATTTATTGCAGCGAAAATCACAAAATTATACAGATATTAATGTATTTCAAATTTTAAACTGATTGAAGTTTAGTAGTAGAAATTAAAGTCATTGTAATAATAATCTGCCCTGAATACTTCATGGAAATCTGAGGCACTTACTAACTGCAAGCCCTGTATGTAAGGAAGGAAGTTAATGTGACGATAAAAAAAATTAATGTGACTTACAACAGAGGCTGCCTCATAAAACAGTAAATCAAATTAAAAACAAAATGTAAAAAAGAAAAAAGTGGCTCATTAAATGGAATAGTTTGCTGTGAGGAATAGGGAGGACATCTGTTTATGCCTGTGTACAACATAATTTTATTTTCTGTTTTTCTGTGTGATTTTTGGGGTTTTTTTAATTTAAAACTATCGCTGTTGTACAAGAGCCATTTCCAACAAAAAGCCACTGCCTTTGTGATAGATTTGCATGTATGATCATGCCTGTGACTTTTGTCATCAAAAAGCAATGAAATTGAAAAGAACCTGGTAACAATATCACGTATGAAACTGTTGAGAATATTTAAAAAAATACATCTGTTTCTTCACCTGATACTATTGCAGCCTCAAGCTTCTAAGAAATTGCTTTCTCTCTTCAGAAAATATTGAATTTCTAATACAATTTGACACCATTATAGAATGCTGACATCTGATTACCTCAACAGAAACTGCAAAAAGTGCTTCTAGAGGCTGCCCTTGTACACAGTACTCTCCTTTACTGATAGGAAATATGGTAGTGCTGGAGCAAAAGAAAAGCTGCAATACCTCAGTCATCTTTATACATCAACAACTACAAAAATAAAGGACTGAGTGTCACAATACAAAGGGGTTTTTTTCTTCCCTCTGGCTACTTCATTCACCTCATGTATTCTCCATGTTTCTAAGCATCTAATGTATTAATTTATATAAATTACAGATCAGTAAGACCATTTGCTTTTTGAAATTAAGAAAGCAGTTCTCATTCAGCCACATCTTTTTTAATTCCATGCCTGTTCCATATCTCAGCCTTCTCTTGAGAACAGCTGTGCGCTAGGGACTAAACTGTCACAAAACAAATGCAAATGCCCTGAAATGTCTGCCCTGGCCCCATCATTCCAAACTGAGCATCACTACACTTACACACCTTGCTGCTGGGAATTAAGCAACATGCTTTCCTGCTGACAAGTACAGACTTGCCCATTTTATGTTTTGAAAAGTATTTACTTCACTAAAAGCAAACCCAAACAAACTCACCATGTGCTCAAAGACAGCGGCTGCAGGGTTTACCATCATTTTAGCGCCCCACTGGCACTAGTACACTCTGGCCACCATGATTCCGCACCTAACAATACACACTGACACCAACAAGGGTTCTCGCTTCTTGCCATAGATTTGGCTCCTATTACGCAAGGATTAAACCAACAGGTCCTGTGAAGTCTCTGCAAACGAGATGATCTTTCCTTCTTCAGCAGCCTTTTTGTCTGCTTTGACAATGACAATACAGCAGTGATATGGTCTTAACTACGAAGAATTTTTTTAATCCTAAAACTTGTCAGCAGGAAACAACAGTTTTACCTCAGAATGCACAGTGGATATTCAGCAGCCCAGGTTCGTACCCTTTGGCAAGTTCATAATTTTACTGAAAGCAATTCAGGGCAGGATAGCAAGAGCAGCTGCCATACCTGATGTTCTGTGCAGCTTTCTCTTTAAATAACGGTTGGCCTTTTTCTTCCTTTTTTTAGCCAATAACAAAACCAGGAAATTGAAATGATTGCTAACTTCTAAGGCCTCATAAGACTCAAAAATACATCTGAAAAATTGTGGAGTGGCTCAGCCCACGTCCACTCCATAACTTTTCCAAATCACAGCGAAAACTCAAACTTCACAGTCTGTTATCTCTAGAATTTGTCTTACAGGTTGTGTAGGAAGCTACTTCACAAGCCATATGATCACAACTAAACTATATTTGAACAGAATACACTTTAAATTAGGGTACTTCCCTCCAAGAATTTTTCTGCTACACTTCTGAATTTGCTACTTTCCTGTTCAACTTCCTACATAAACTCTTTACAGGATGTGGTGCAAATCAAAARTTGAATAGGTGTGGATTTTTTGGTGGTTTGCTGCGTTTTTTTTTTAACCTCAAACCAAGCTGCTGATAATTAAATGTACCTTTGCTGTCGCTTTTATAAACCCAAATTCTGCTGAACCAGTTGCACTAGTCTAAGCTCTAAACCTCACATTTTCAGTTGCAATTACTGTTGCATACAATATCTTCAATGTTATTAATGCTTCTATGAGTGGTGTGAGAGCCCAATCGTAACATTAATAGTATGCCTTATAGGTTACAAACACCAAAGCATCAGCTCAGAGTCTACTGGATTTGCCCTAAGAAGTGGCGAATTTAAATCTTGCACAAAGAGCTTTCAACTCTAAGAAATTCTTTAATCATTTTGATTTAAGAGGATTATGACATGGGTCTGTTGTAATATGAATGGCATGCTGGTGAAATTCTCAGTGTATTAAAAAAATAAATTCAAAGTAAATACACGGCTAGCACAACTAAACTTAGTTGGAAGATTAGGGTAAGCCTTAAATACACTATGTGCATAATTCTTCAGATTTAAAGACCCAGGAAACAATCACCTTCAAACAGTCTAGCACTCAAAAGGGAGAAGATTCCACACAACTGCTAAATTGGCAGGGAAAAGCAYAGCAAAGAATACAGGATACACTCTCTACTACGAATATTTTCCTTTTATCTATTTCCATACACCCCAAAATGTGCATGTGTAAACTCACTGTGCAGTTTATTGGTTTCAGATTAAAATCAATTAATTCCTTATCGGTGACAGCCAAATGCAGACAATTAAAATGCCGAAAGTCTTTTTCACTGTCCATCAGGAAAAAATWAAATAAAATAATAATTAAAATAAAATAAAATTCCTAACATGGTGATAAATGCTTCCCTTATCAAATCCAAAGCCTTTGAATTTGAAGGAGTTTTTGGAATAAATTTTCTAAGCCAACTGAGGAACTGCAATGAGCCTTCAGAACAGACAGTGAAGCTGCACTGATCAAAACAGTACTTGAGAGCCATCGTTTATCACTGTGTTCCTGGAGTTGGCTTCTAGTTTTCCATCAAAAATATATCTCCATTTCAGAATAAGACTCCTCATTCCAAAATGAACCTGAAAATGTCATAATTCAAGGCAGCAAGGCGGCAATTACACACATGATACATCCAATATTTTAGCAGCTGGTCTAAACCAGATTTCTAATTTCACTGTCAACTCAGAGAAAGGGCATAAACCAACCCTATTAATATCTTTCGAGGTATTCTYATCATCAGTCCCACTAGTCACAAAACCACTGCAGGAGTCCATCTCACCCAGAGACAAGGTGACAAACCAGGACAGAGTGAGGGACATTCTTTGTTGACAGGGAGACTTTTCAGAGGACTAAAAGCATACACATGAGGAGAAGAGGAAGAGCTTGCACAGCCTGTATTCTGCCCTTTCAAGCTGGACTCGATGTTAATGCGGGTCTTCAGTATGGAAAGAATTACTGAAAACAACAGGTGAAGCAGTGGCCCCAGAATAGGGAATGTACCTTTTGGCTACCCTTTGGATCCTAACACATTGTCCCAGCAGCATAAGCTCCTTCCACACCCAAAGGGGAGCATGATGGCTCCTCAGCATTCAGGTAAATAAAGCATATAAGCACAGGATAAATACAAGTATGCACATAGCAAGTCTGGCTGCCAGAGTAAGCCATGGCCACTTATTTGTATCTGAAACTCAGAGGCTGGGTATCTTTAAACATTAACTTCAATGAAGCTTTTTTTGTTAAAAATGAAACAACAGCTCTTTAGCTTTTATCAAGATTTGTCCAGTTTGCCTGTTGGCCTTCTTTCCTTTTAACTATATTAAAGATTCTTGCTCCACAGTTGYAGCACAGCATTCACATTGACTTGTAATGAATACTTAAAATGCTTAAAATGTAAAAAATCCCAATATTCTTTGCTCTGTTGAGTTCTCAACACACTTCCATTACTTTAATACTAAGTATGCTACAACTGTGAGATTATGCTTAAAGGCTGCATGGCAATGAAGAGAACAAATTATGAAATAAACTAAGYATGTGAGATATTAAATAAAGGAAAGAAAAAAGCAGAATTGTCTTTATGGTATCAAAATGACCAGGTAAAACAACAATTAAAAGAATCCAAGGGAAAGGCAAAAATCTTGGAGAAAAAAAAATTAGAATTGACATTAAAACTCCCCAATCCTCCAGTTGTTAGAAAAATCAAAAAATTAATACTATCACCTGAGGATTGAAATGGTGGTATTTGGGAAAACCCTGATGAAAATGCTGATGAGGGAGAATGGGACTCCAATGAAATGACTGAACCTCTAGCTCCTAGAAAGGAAGAGGTTCCAGAATTAAAAAAGATATCCATAATTAAGACTGAAGTGTTCAAAGGACCTCAAGGAGGTCAGAGAAGAAACATGGTCAGAACTACTCCCTGAGACCCACTGCAAGTGGCAAATCTACAGGAAAAACACAGATGAAAACCAGGGCAGTATTTGTGGAGAGTGAGTCTCTCAGGGGAGGTAGAATACTGCTGGATGGAAGTGAAGTTGATGGATACTGAGGGCCAGGAGTCTTGGTAAATCTAGGACCTGAGCCTATCAATCAACCCCACTCAATAATCAGCAGGGTTGCATATTGGGCAGGAGGAATAGAARTTATGGAAAGAGGAGAACCGGCTTCCATACCCATGTGGTCATCTAATGAGATATCCACCACTGTTACAAGGGCAACTTGCCTATGAGCAATGCATGGACACTTTAACAGAGACATCCCAACCTCCCCAGAAGCCAATCCTAATATATTAAGGCCTCTATTGAAAGAAGCCCTGATAACATTAAAGCGTTTTCAGTGGGGTGATAAGACAAAATTAGAGGAGATGTAAAGCATAATGAAGCGTTACAAGATCCCCAAGCCCCAAGATGATCTATCCTCTTGGGCAAGACTCTTTCATGACATAGTAAACCAAGCAAGGAAAATGGGCTGGGAAACCCATGCCAGAGAACAAAGTTGGGTCTTTGAGAGGAGCCCAAAAACTGAAGTGTGAGACTTCCTGAGTGCCAGGGGAGGACTGTTAAACATACCCTGCCTGAGATAAAACACCCCTGCAACAAAATGAGCTGTGGAGCATGGCAGTAGCTTTAGGTACTCCCCATGCAGCTCTCAGGGGACAATAGCAGACTTAATGAAAATAGTGCTAGGGGGARCACACAAAAAACAAAAAGCCTTCACAGAAAAAACATATCTGCAACCCTTTGAGGAGTGGAAGAGACAAAAGAAAAAAACTTACTAAGTGCTCGGAGAACTTTGGACTTTATCACCTGGTGCATTATGACCCATCAATGGGCTGATAAGGCCAAGACCCATATTTACTTACCAGTAGGACCTAGAAAAAAACCTTTGAAATATGTAACTGATAGAGGAGCCCAATTTTCACTAAACACCCCAATGGATGCTGAGAATTTAGACATAAGTTTTAAAAGAAAAAGAGGCCACCTACCAGAATTTAATGGACAAAGTATTATGTGTTATACTGCCAAAGTCTGTTTATGGTTACCTGGGGAAAGACAACAGATCTCACATACCTTTGGAATCACAGAGCATAAAGAAAATATTTTAGGATACAATATCCTTGAGGGAGATGTTTGGCAGTTGCCTGATGGAAATGTTTGGTCATTCAGGCCCACAAAAAAGTTTTCTGAAGAGAATGAGAAAACTAATTTAACATCTAATAAGCATGTACTGACAGGAGTGGAAGTGGTATCTGTACTGTTAGCTGTCACTAAAAGCAGGTATGCTGATGCCAAAGCTACTATTCCAGGACTCTATAATTGCTTTTCCAGCCTTCCTGTTCCAGATTATATACAAAGTGACAATGCATCACACTTGACCAGCATGATGGTACAAGACTGGGCCGGAAAGAAGGGTATCAAATGAAATTTTCATACATCTTATTATCCCCAAGCAAACAGGATGGTGGAATGTGCTGGCGGTTTGTTGAAACGCTACCTTACACTTCATGAATCTGGATGGGATAAAAGGTTACCCTCCGTATTACATGAGACAGATAAATGGTAAGGACCAATAGGTAGTCCTATGTCTTTCTTGAGCCCTTGAATCAGGTCCAAATGATAAAACGGAAGCCTTTCAGGACAGTCTAAAGGTGGGAAATCCAGTTATGGTTAAATTACTGTAAGTTGGAATTTTATCTATGACTCTAATGGTTAGGATGCCTCCACTAGTTTGGGTGCCTATTGATTCTAATGGCCACCAACATAGAATCAGTTCCASATGGATATTTACCACATTCTAAACTAAGGAAATTAACCCATCTCGTTTAGTTTACCTGCTGAGACATACTGTTTTGTTTTCACAGGTCAGTGGCTCCTGTGGGTTACCATGTTGATGGTAACAACGGGATCACTGCAGTGGATAGAGTATCATTCCACCGGCTTGGGGCCCATCCTAGGCATGGACTTGCAAACACTACAGATYTCAAGGGCCAGTATGTAACTGTCTTTCAAGGTCCCTATTCAATTAGTACATGGTGTAGTCATGGATCAGGTAGAAGTCCTTTGAAATTTTACGAATGATACAGCCAAAACAAAACCACAAAATGCAGATCATCCTCGTCTGTCTCACTATGAACCCAAAGGACTTCAAATTGAAAGATACAAACTCAGTCTTAACTCCTTGTTATATAGAAGCTGACTGCATCCTAGAGTGCATAAGGGTGTCTAGCATTTGCCCCATGATTGCCCTGTATTCCAATAGCCCCATGGGTGAAAAATATTCAGCTAGCGAGAATTAAAGAAACAAACTTGATAGAAAAAGAGGCTATCAAGACACAAAATAGTATGTCTTTGGCAGTCAGTTTAACATCATCRCAAATCACACAGCAGTTCAGTTCCTTCAAATAATAAAGGACAGAAATACAGAATCATGGTGTAAYGCTGACTTCTGCAGCCCTGGCTTTCTGTCAAGAGCGGTCTTTGACACTGAGGGTTGGCTGGGCAAGAGGATACTCACATTGCAGCACAGCTCACAGCTCCTTCGGCCTGCCTGGCCTGTGCTTCAGGTCACTCCATCCTGAGGTGTGACCAGAACAGAATGCACACAAGACAGCARCTTTGCAGGAGGTGACCATTCGGGGTCAGTGTGGTACCTTTTCTTTTAACTACTTCACTACAAGCTACCTAAGTTTTGACTACAGTGGAGCTCCCACACAGGCTCAGAAGTGAGTGAAAAGACCTCTGCTTTAATTTTTTAAGAGTAGAATCATAGAATTGTTAAGGTTGAAAAAGACCTTTAAGATCATCAAGTCCAATTCTCAACCCAGCATTACCACCACATTCACCATTAAACCCTGCCCTCAAGTGCTGTATCCATACTTTTTTGAGCACTTCCAGGGATGGTGACTCCACCACCTCCCTGGGCAGCCTGTTCCAATGCTTTACAACCCCTTCCATGAAGAAATTTTTCCTAATATCCAACCTAAGCCTCCCCTGGAATAACTTAAGGCTATTTCCTTTCATCCTGTTACTTGTTACCTGGGAGAAGAGACTGAACCCCACCTGGCTACAACTGCCCATTCCCACTTTTACTGGCAGGTGTTTATATATGGAGGAAAAAATAGAGGATCACAGAAAGAACAAAGAGCTTCTCCGAACACACACTTGAGCTYAAACTAGAGAATCTGCTGCCTTCAACAGTTTCTCGTAGTTAGACAAGACTCACAAAGTATGGAAAAGCTGCAGTGAGAAGCAGTCACTTCTTCAATAAACTCAGTAGCTTTCCAACCATTCTGTCAGCAGGTGAAGCAGCAATAGCATTAAATACAGAGAGGTAAATATTTCCTTATATATGTCTGCTATCTACCAGAGTACAATTTGACTCCTAGTCACTGCCTGCTGAAAGGACAGAGAAAAAACTACTTCTTCTAGAACTTTTCCCTCCATTGGGAAATAAAAGAAGGCAGCTGGAAACATCTGATAACCTAATGCAATTTTGACAAAGGCAAAGAACAAACTTCTCTCACCTCGGCAAGAGGGGGCTGTTTTCTTCCAGGAAACATATCTAGAAACTTTACTTACAAAAATCCTCAGGCCCAAGAAACCAGCATATAGATGATCATCCTAAATGGCACTATACCTATCAGAAAAAGCTACATGCCTTGGCTATTCTTAATGTAGGAGGTCTGACTTAGTTCTGTCTAGTCACACATAGAGGTTCAGAGCAGTTCAGGACTCTGCAGAGGACACTAGATCAGAACATGTGGATTTTGAGCTCATATATATTTCCAAACAGAAGTCAACTCACCTGTTAAAAAAACACACAAAATATTTTTAACACCCCAAACCAAACATAAAAAAGAAAACAACGGTTGTAGGTATYCAGGGTGGACAACAGCCTAAATGTAAAAGTCTTTCCCTGCATTCTTTGCACCTTACATAATGATTCTGAGCCTTTAAAAATGGTAAGCCAAGCATGCAAAGCCCTCTCTGAGAGGTCAGCTCTGSTAGTCTCTTCTTTCTATATTTTTAGCATGCACCACTCAATCTGCAGAAACTGGGGATACAACATGATAATTTCAAGGAGATGAATATATTCAGTCATTTCACAAGTTATAAAGGAATAATGTTTTCAGTCACATTCATTATAATATAATCATCGTTCTTCAGTAAGAAACAAAACTTGACCAAAAARGAGTTGGCTAAAATTATGTCCACTTACCAGCTAGAATGGTATTTGATTGTACTAGATAGAACAGTATTTAAATCAAGACTAAAACCTGAAATTCAACAAGCTAACTCTTGCAAAAATAATTATATTACAAAAGACTATATTTCGCTGATCTTTTAAAACTCAAGTTTACAAATACGCTTGTGACTCAAAGTAAGTTTACAGCTCATGATTCTAGACAGAGATATAAAACTGTGCTGTTGGATGATATATACTGAAGTTTTAGACCACAAATTGTTATTGTACACTAGATTATTAGCACTTAGTTGACAAAGACAAGAAATTTCAGGAATGTAGTGGTTATGCACAGGTGCATTTCCTAAGCACAAAGAACTACGGCAATTCCAGTTAGCCAGAGTAAATGGACAAATCAAKAACTATTCAAGCATGTTATTCTACTATTTCACTGTTTTAACTGAAGACCAAAAGTCACTATGCTACAATAGTGTTTATCTCAGTACTGACCATTATCTTGCAGGACTCCTGTGGAAGCTGCCTGTTTTACAGAGTTGCTAGAAAAGTGTCCTCTGGACACAGAATTCTCTGGATTCTGGCTTTTTTTGTCTTTCCTTTTGGGAAGCTGAGGTGAGGAGCTGTTTTCTCCCCGGTCACTGGATCCAATGGTAGATTTAGATTGCCGATCATTTCCCTGAAAAGAAGAGTATGTAATTATCAGTGATGCAAATTACAAAGCTCATTTTTTAATTTCATTAAGGACTGGTATCAGGTGTTAAAGAAGCATATTAATTTACAATCAGTGCAGTTAAATTGTATCTTAAATTATCCAGAAAAGTATAACTATCTTAYCAACTTACTGTATGATCTGACTGATTAAATTCTCAACAGCTTCCAGGAGAAAAATCACATATTTATTATAAGAAAATAATGCTTCATTTAATGAGAAGAATGGCTAGATGMATCTATGCATGCATGCGTATTATATACAGCTATATCTCATCCATTTGTGTGGAAAGTCACAAGAAGTAACATGTTACTATAACTTGTTAATAAATCACTGTCTGTGCAAATGAGACGTGCATTATTCYAAGTGTCGAGAGGCTGGGGAAGAATGACAGTCTTCATGTGGCAGTAACACTGACAAACAGACACTGAGAAAGGGGTGTGTGCACACATCACCTCTGAATCACCTTCAAGGACATCAGCCAGCTCTCCTGCTTGCTCTGTGGTCTATCTAGCAACAGAACCAGAAACCTGGTCCTTATTTTTACAAGTTTGATGTGTATATGATCCTGGGTGTACTGGCCAGGGATCTTATYATTTATATACATTTTTTTGTCAGTCTAAATCTGTCCACAGTTAACACTGGAAAAAAATGAACCATATATAGCAGCCCTTTAGGGTGCTGTTTGTATTGTTCTAGGCTTGTAAAAACTTTACCAACTGAACACCCTCATCATTGCCTCTCAGTAGTTTCCTTCTAATCCAGTTTTGTCAGAACACTTCATATGACAACAAAACTCAAGCAGGTAGGGCAGAAAACCATATCAGTGTCTGGAACAGTTCACCTTATCACAGACTTAGCTGAATCACAAAAGATTAATATATTCTGCTTCATTGCTTCACTTAGTGTAGCTGCATGAGCAATCCATGCCATTTTAGAAATTGTGCACCAGAAGGCATTTCGTTCTGCAAAGGTCATGCAAAATTCTTTTCACCTCACTGCTCGAGTTAAAAGGTAAGAGTATATAGAATTAAAATCTTTCTGAAAAATAAGTCCTGAACAAAATTCCACATCTCTTTTAAAATCCTGCACATCAGGATCAATCATTACATCTTTATGTGCTGCTTCTAGTTTTCACATAATCAGCAGAAATCAGTTCCGTTAAAAATATCTTACTTAAATACCATCCTGCTTTTACCATCTAATCTACCATTTATCTACCAATACCATCAAATCTACCACTTATCTTTTATCTATAAAGAGAAATTAGTGCATAGCAATATTTCAATATCTTCTAATTTAAACTGGATACTCTTACTCCCAAGCAATATTATTAAAAGAAGTGTAGATATCGATTTGAATATCGAATTGCATGATTCATACTAGTTCAAGGGTTGCATTAGATATTTAAGAGTAGTAGTACATAATCTTGCTTCCTTAAATTTTGACACTTGTTATCAAGTGTCAATCCCAATGCAAAAAAAGTGAATATCAAATAAATTCCTGTACATGTTGTTAAGCAATAGTAGAAGAGGCAAGAAGTTAGAACTGTTAATGAGTTATTTTTACAAATGCAAATTTCACTTTTTAAAGCAAACACCTGTTAAAAGTATGTTTTTTACTGAGGTTTTATCTTCGACTGAATTTCAATAGAATGAAACAGAAACTTATTTCTTTTTAGTGGCTCCACAGATTTTTTTTTTGTTTTGTAAACTGTGAATGGACATGATCAACTACCACAATTACAATGACAGACTCTGAATCTCATTCCCTGTTGTCTTCTACTTGTACAGTAAACTGCACTTGTGGAGAACTGGTGCAAACAGATACTTATATTCTTGGCACTGCCTTAAATCCACAGAGGACTCTTGTTGTAGCAAGGTGGGGTTCAGCCTCTCCTCCCAGTCAACTAGCAACAGGACACGAGGAAACAGCCTCAAGCTGTGCCAGGGGAGGTTCAGGTTGGACATCAGGAAGAATTTCTTCACTGAAAGGGTGATTAAGCATTGGAACAGGCTGCCCAGGGAATTGGTGGAGCCACCATTCCTGGAAATGCTTAAGAAACAACTGGACGCAGCACTTTGTGCTATGGTTTAGTTGACACGGTGGTGATTGGTCAAAGATTGAACTCGATGACCTTGGAGGTCTTTTCCAACCTTAAGGATTCTATGACTCATTTTGTACACATATAAGTAGCTATACAGGATACAAAGCAGTGGATAATAAAGCTCTGTTATTTAGTGGCTACCTAGGAGAAAACACACCAGACTGGAAACTGGGTTAGGGCCCTTTTCAGACTCAGCATGCAGAAACAGCATTTTCTGCAAGATGTCTTGTAAAAGRTTCTGTGTTTTTCCTTTAGGTGTATAATTGGAATATATAAATAAATACACAAATATATATCATTGGGTTTATAGGCAAGACCTCCAGGCAGCAGCTGATTTTTGCTATGGAAGCTTTTATAAAAAACAAAGCAGCAATTATCACAACAATATTTTCTCGGATTTCTTCTAATTGCCACTGCAAATAGCTACAGATTCATCAAGCTTTAATAAGCATGCCACCAGGTGGCTGTGGATTTTTCTCTTTAGATTTAATTAAAACCCAAAGGACAGGGACKTTCCATCTGCCAGAATTCAGCTGAATTAGAAACTTGATACTTACACTGCCCTTAGACTTTCGAGATCCCACAATCGGAGGTAGTACAGAGGTTTTGGAACTGCAGAAACAAGCCATATCTTAGAATTGTGTACACTGTCACTATCACAGACACTATGTATCTATAATCAAGGCAGATAACASCAACAGAGGTAATTGTTTTTTTCATGGTGTGTTTTCACTAAGAATCACTCATTCCTATTTACTAGACTATATTTAAATGCATAATCATTAACTTATTCAAACAAGTGCATCACCCCACAATGCATACTTYATATACCAAAAATTTGCAGAGCAGYATTCAGTGAATTACTATGTGGCTGCTTCTTAGAACTAGTATAATGCAAAGTTCATTTCAACAAAATTTCAATGAAACTGTTTACATTAATTCAACATAGCTTTTCACCATCCTTAAATTCATTAGTTGAGAACACTGTTTCCCAAAATACTTCATTATTCACATTGTCTACAGTTGCTCGCTAAAAAAGGAAATATAAATTCCATTCCAGTTTATATGCAGAATTTGGGCAAATTCTCTAAACTACACCAATTTGTGGGACACATTTCCATTTCTTTCCATTTATTTCAATGAAATGGTTCCAAATTTTTATGCTTTACAAAGATATGAAAAGCACAAGTTTCTCTTTAAAGACACTCATTTTAGGACTCTATCATGTACTTGTTCCAGCCAACAAAAAATAGACCCAAACATAAAGCAGTCTTAAGGGATATGTAATCCACAAAACATTACTAAGCAATAGTAGACCTAAACTGCTGTAGCTGCACCTAATCTCATTCAGTTGTACATATTTGTATCCCAGGGAAAAAAATAGGGTTATTTTGACTTGGATTAACTTTTCTCTGAAATTAATTTTTTGATACAGGATGATCAAGGGAATGCTTATGAGATGAATTGGTCTTCTAAATTCGYGTTTTCGCTTTTGTTTTTCTTACCTCAAGTTTCTCAGAAGCCGCCAATAAATCTTTTGCATCCATACTAACCCATCTGTCAGTCTCAGAACAATGATTTTGTACTTCACTGGTGGCACTTTGTAAACAAATTGACACACACAAACACATGAGAAGTGTATCACACACCTATAGAACTTACCCCTGYGGCCTTCTCATTGTAGATTTAGACAGCAGATCACCATACGGCAACTTCTTAAACTTTTCTCTACCCACTGCAACATAAATTTGTCCATTCTCCAAGTCTGATCCATCCTGAACAAGTTTTCCATCTACAGTGTAAAGTCTGAAAAATTCAAAAATGTTTAATATAATAAATCTTAACATTGTTAGGTGTATTAAGAGCATTGAAAGCTATGTTAATCTAAACTCACTAAATCTATGTTGAATTTCCAGATATGAAACCAAATAAAGTACAGTGGACRCCATACAATGACCAGTAGCTACATTTTAAAAAAATCCCAGTTTAACAACCAACCAAACAAAAATAAACAAACAAACCCCAAGGAAAACCAGTGCAAAATAATGACTTAAAACACAGTTTATATAAAACTAAAGAAGTGTGAAGTTCTGTGATAGATTAAATACTCTCATAATTTCTAAAAAAGAAATAAATGGTTTTGYACTTATAAGGTCTTCAATACCTTTTCCTTGATACCTTGGAAGAGATCTATTCTGTGAATTCCTGACCCCTACCAAGTTCCGCTTTCCATCTGTGGTCAGGGAACTATGCAGTAACCTGGGAAGAACAGGGCATTCATGACAGAAAAGCCAGGATCTGTCTACCTAACACAGACCAAGTTAATAATAYTGCACTTATATTGTTATATTGTGTAGATCAGAAGGTGGGAACCTGTAAGGCTGGGAGTAACAGGAAATACAGTACTACATTATAACAAGAAGCCATGCAGCTTGGGCACCTACTAGACATAATTAACATGTCTATTACATCAGATAGATTTTTACCAAAATGACTTCTGTTTGAGAAGAAAGAAATTCATCAGGGACTGGTGGGGGGAACGGGTAGGGGGTGTCAACACTATTTACTTCATTGTCAAGCTTGTGATTTTATTTAAGGAGAGTCAAAACAGTGAGTAAGGAGGGAACATTCAATAACAAATTAGCTCTTTCCTGTGAAGCATATTCCAAAACTCAACAATATTTATATTTAATTTAAAASTCAACCATAACAACTTTCATTTAAGTCTTAAATACAGGAATGTTGAATGGCTGTCTTAATTGCCTTTCTGGAAGCCTTCTACAGGAGCTACTATATGTGTTAGTC